>JBBPOC010000209.1:0-22843 GCA_038091235.1 Tylopilus rubrobrunneus | reverse complement strand
CCCAACACTCCCCAACACTCCTCCCACTCCCCAGCACTCCCCCAGCACTCCCCAGCCTTGTCCAGGTCTAGGCCACTCTGGAGAGTCTGTGGCCTCAACTAAGGGCAAGGGTTGGTTTGCTGATGTAGTACAACTATTAAGCTAGTGACCATATATAAGAATTGAAGCCGTTTTTCCATGGCATTCATTGAAAAGTGTCTCATCTGTTGTATGGCACTCTTTGATAAATAATCCAGAATTTTGTTGTCCGTCATGAAACCATATACTTTCATCAACTTCAAACATTCTCATAACAAAATGATTACTACCAAAATATATTATGCCTTTCAGTTTCAGAATTGTATTTCTAGTGTTCTTAAGCATTTTAATCTTTGAAGAAATAACAAATTCTGAAGATAGTGATGAAATGTCGAATGTTACAATATGGGGAATTTTAGGAAAATGAATAGGATGCTCAAAACCAATATTACATGCTTGACATAGTTGAGGGTTTTCAACTCGAAATAATGAATTGATCCACTCAGAAGTTGATCGTCCAGTTCCTGGAAGAATATCAAAGTGGATTGAATAGCCATGATCGACTGCAATATTTGTGTGACAGTTTGGGCATGTTAACCAGCCTGTAGGAATATTTTCTACAAGTAATGTGCGTAACAATTCATTTACACTAGCAAAGTTTGGTCCTAATGGAAATAGGATAGGATGATTGGTATGAATGATATCTCTAATGGAATCACGAATGTTTTCAAAGTTTGATTTCTGTGTTCTAATGTCTTGAAAACCTTTGACAAGTCTTTGCATGTAAATTGAGTGAGATCGGAAAACCTTGTTCCAATGTCTAGGTTGCTCAAACCAGATTCCAAATAAAAGTGAAAATACAGAATCATATGCACAGCTCCAGTTAACCTGATTCCATTTGAGTGACACGTTCTCCATAGATACAATATTGGATGATTCACTATTGGGCATCACTTTGTAATGGACCTCCTTGCTTCCCTTTGCTACTTGATGATTCTGTGTAATGGTAATAGCATCACATGATTTTTTTGATCTGTCAACTATTTTCCATTGAATGTCAACATTGTTGTGTACTAAAGGATCTGATGAGTTCCATATTAGAGAGGAATGTATTAGTGTAGGATTATACTCTTCACCTTTCCATTCACGATAATTTTTAATCAAGCTATTCCTAGTATGACCGATGACATTACGAGGAAGACTATTGTTATACTGTTGAAAGGTAATGTCATTTAACAGTTCAAGCTCTCTAAACTCTTTTCGTAGCCAACCTGTTAGCCCACCTGTAATCTTGCTAACATCAAAACCTTGAATAATGGCAGTACCTTTTGCCGATGAACTTCTTGACAGAGCTGTATAGTACGACTGATGTGATTGACAATGGGTTAGGTCTACAACATTATGGGGACGTGTTTTTCCTTGTGAAGCATAGTCAGTCATGGCAAAGTTAGGTAGAACATGAACTTGTTTGCGTCTAATTCGCACTTGATGATCACTTGGAAGAGTACAAGTTATGTCTTTATACATGTATGGTATAGGAACAACATTGCATGGTAGATTCTCTAATTGAATAGAAACCTTGGCTTTTTCTAGTCTAATTAATAATGTTTCCAACATGAGCTGACCATGAATACCTGTCGTCGAGTTCCATCCAACAACTACACCTTCCTGGCCATTTGTGATACATAACTCAGTTGCATCATTATGTTTTATGATTACTGGCATTCCCAAACATAACTGTAAACAGCTTGCAAAGTGTTCTGATGTATGAGGAGCACAATTCCATAGAGTTTGTTGTTCATTTAGTTTGACATAAGTAACATTACGGTCACAAGCTTTTGTTGTTGTTGAAACATTTGAGACAGTTGAATCAAAAATCCACATATCTTCACTGTAGAAATTAGTTAGTATTTGTTTAGTATCTTTTGCAAATCGTTCACATCCAAGTTCATTAATTCTGTCCTTTTGGGAGTTCCACGCAGTTATTACAGAAACATTGTGAAACTCACATGATGAAAGTGATGGATGGTTGGGAAGAGGTTTTACAATTCGAGCTTGAAGACTTTCAATGTCATCAAAAGTGCAACTTTTATAACGCATGTTTTCCAAAGCTAATCTAAATTTACAATCTTCATTAGACTGACCTGTAAGTCTCATATTCTTTTTCAGAATAACAACATTGGTTACTTGATGCCACAAAGCCTTACCTATTGCTGATTCTTGATCATGATGTGTAAGACCAGATGTTAAACTATTGCCCACTGAGCCACTATACAATGCCCGATTTTCACCTCCTAAAACAGGTGGTAATTGTGAGAAGTCACCAGAAAATATAAAATGCTTACCACCAAAAGGTACGTCAGGCATATTACATGCTTTTGCAAGTTGTGCAGAAATCTTATACAAATCATGACATGACAACATTGAAACTTCATCAAGAAAAATATATCTGACACCTATAAGATTTTCTTTTACAGAGGATAATGATGCCAAAGATGTCTTTGTCTTTTCATTAATTCCTAAAACAGAATGATATGTTGAACCTCCAATGTTTGCAGCAGCAGAACCCGTAGGTGCCAATAACAAAAATTGGGATGCTTTTTTAAAGGATACAAAAAATGAATTCAATGCATTAATAACTTGTGACTTTCCTGTCCCTCCCATTCCACCCAAGTACATTTTTAATTGTTCTTGAGACTCAGCCAGAACATGTTGAGCAACAATTCTAAACGCTCTTTCTTGTTCAGTATTTAATAAATAAGTTGAAATGATATCTTTTAACAGGATTTCGTCATTTGAATCCTTATAAGTGAATGTTTTTGTTAAATATTCATTGCCAACAATCCTAACTTTATTTTCAATAGATGAAATGTTGGATAAAGAGTTTGTATCCTTGTTAGAACCATCAGAATTAACAGTAAGACATTGTCGTTTAATCCGCATCAACTCTTGACGTTGTTCTCCCACTTTAGCTTTCCATTGATTAGCATCCCAGAAAATCAAAGGACAAACTCTCTCAGGAATTTGTATAAATTGATTATTGGTTGGAAGTTCATTTAACCAGCCAGCATAAGTCATTATTTGCTCAATGACACCTTTGTCATATTCCCATTTTGCTGTTTTTTTACCAATATGATTTGATGTCCACAACATAGGATCTGTATTGATATCAATAATATTATCCTTTTCAACTTCATCTATGAATTTTTCAGGAATCCCAAAATTAGTATTGGGTTTGACACCCATTTCTTTTGCTACTTTACGTCGTTGCAAAGAGAAGTCATCACGAGCATCAAGACATTCATATTTCACTTTCATATTTTTCATAACAGTAGTATGACTACAATCGAAAATATGAGTGGAAAAAGCATCATGCCATGTCTGTATATTACTTTTTAAATCAGAACCTGAACGCCAAGGCTTAAAGATTGTTAACATTGTCATGCAATAGAATTCATGATCTCCTTTATCAGCACGTGGCAAAGCAGAACCAATGAAATTAGGTACATATTTGTGATTTGATGAAAGAGCTTTGACACCATGGCTATGAAACATAGGATGTTGTTGAAGGAAAAATAATAGATTTTTACCCACTTTCAAATTTTGTTGTTTCAACAATGTGGTACGTAGCTTTTTCGATAGTGGAACACGTTCAAACTGCCTAATCCAATCATATAGACACAAATGATGATGTTCAGTAGGTCTGTACATGTAGTCAAAAACTACACTAGTTCCAAGAATTGTGTTACTTGATCTTGTTATAATTAAATCATTTTCAATGGCTTCAATAGAATCATTACTAATCCATACTTTCTTAACTTCATTGACATATGAAAACCAATAGAAAGGAACAAATTTATGGCTTGCATAATGGTCAGGATGTTGTAAAAGGTACAAAGATGCCATTGGTGCACCTATTTCAAGCTTTGAGGTCAGAGTATTAACTATTTGAGTCATGATTTTTCTTGAGTTCTCTTGACGTTCAAGTGTTCCACCTAGTAGTATAGAGTTGCGCTGAAATATACTTTGAATGGTGTCAAATACAACATAGGTTTTTAAAGGTGACTTACTTATGTAATCTGAAATGTAAGCTACGACAGCTTTCACAGCAGTTCCCGATAATAAACTTGTGACATCTGAGTTGCAACGGAAAAGATATGTGACAAGGCAAGTGAATGAATTCATCATACTCTCGCCCTTTTTAAGTTCCAAATGACCAGTGTCATAATCAACTAATGTAAAAGAAGGGGTTGGACGAGGAAATCGTGCTTTACAAACTCCAAGTTTGTTTGACCTACAACCTATTACAGGTTGGTAATCACTACTACTAGTGACAGTTGAATGCTTTGTAGATGACCCTGTACATACATGAACATTTGTACGTAGTAGAATGTCATCTGTTTCTGTTAGATAACTTGTTTCCCAATCATGGTATGATTTACAAGCTTGACATTCACATGCTGAGGTCAAATTCTGATTACATCGTGAAGGAGGTGGAGAAGGAAGAGTTTCAGTAGGATTCTGATATGTGTAATGTATTTCAGCTTCATTAACTCTACATTTTATAGTCTCAACAGAACCTGTGGACAGTTCACCCTGATGACAGCCTTCTAAGTAAGACACTAAAAGTCTCTGAAAGTTTGATGAAGAATCCATAATCATTTCACGCATATGTTGAGGAGATAGACTTCCACTTATCCAAATGAGCATATGAAGATGTAAAGTTAATCTTCCTTGTTGTTCCACAGTGCCATAGTAAGCATCAGTTTTTCCATAAAAACCTCGAGGATACTGACAATTATCAACAGTTTTGCAATCCAAAGAACAACCCAATACATGTTTGAGAAACATGTTTATCATCAAATGAAAGAATCTGGCACCTGCAACGGGATTACTAGATACAAGACGACGACGAATAGACTGTGACAGAGCTTCTGGTCGGAATTCCTCCTTTGTGTCAGCGTAATATAAACATATGGGGTGTTTTTCATCAGCAGGGGAAAGTGTAATATACCAGGATGGCGATCCTTTCAATGTGATCAGTGACCAAATCTCATTACGCATATGACGTTTTGAGGTCAAAGATCCTTGAACATCCTTTCCAATAATATCAAGATCATGCATGAGTTGAAAACATTCCTTTTCACTTTCACACATAGGCGTTACCAGTTGTCCTGAGTGTAACCTATCAGTAATATCATTTAGAGTATCCAGATTCAAAGAGAAAACCCTATTAATTATGGATGAGAACATGGATTTCTTTGTCAACAAGAATCCACTAGTTGTAGCTGCTTTTATTTGCTCATGATTGAAAGCAATCAATGTGAATGTTTCATCCTTTTGAAAACGTTTATCAAAGTACATGAGCATGTGATGTTTACGCATAGTATCTGAGATCTTTCTTTTGTGTGACTCTAAACTCAAACCACCTAAACCATAAGGAAATAGCCAAGGAAAGATCATAGGATACAAAGTTGGATTGTTCCACAACGATTCAGGTTCAGTTTCTCTACCTATTGCCAAAGCTTTTCCTCCCTGGCGTAAGTGTTGCAAAGCAAGTGCTTTTAAAGCATGCAAGGGTAATTCAGTATAACTGTTTCCAGTTATGCCATGAATTGACAAAGGACAAATTCCATCATTGGTTCCATCATTTACACCAGAATCATCAACAGCTCGTGATTCCATGGGACGTTCACCAGACGAAAGGCGATAATCAACTACGACAGGTGGAGTAGATTCAGGATATGCTGCAAGGTTATGAAGTGCAATCTCAAGATCAGTGTAATCAGAATGGTTTAGTTTCAACCAACAAAGGGCATCATAAACCTTTTTGCGACGTACAAGCATAGGTGTTCGTTTAAAATCTTCGTCAGTAGGTGGAGATGGACCCGTAAAAATAAATGCAATAACATCATCAAGTTCAGAAGGTGGTGGAGGAAGAGCCGCATAAATCTTTTGAGATGGATGTTGAAATGATATCACATTAGCAACCATCTTACGGGATCCTGAACTGAGGACCTTAACAATACATCTATTGTGTCTCACTCTGGAAATCAACAATTTCTCGATGTAAGTTAGATTACTTAGTTGTAATGGAACTTCCCCATACCACATGTTGTTCGCTAGTGCAAGAGTAGGACATACTCCTCGTTGCAAGAGTTTCCAGCAGAATACACAGACATGTGTACATCTTGGAGCAAGAATAGGCCCTTTCACTGCCTCATGCAGATCAGAAGAATGCAATCGTTCCTTCTTGGTGACAAGTGCATTATCTCGTGTCAAGCATGCCAAATGTTGTGCAGATAATTCGTTAACTGTTATGGGTAGTTTAGAGATTGCAACTAATTGTCCACAAACTGCACACCCTCGTTCAGACACTGATTCACTTGAAGTGTCTTTACAAAAACGATGTATAATTTTGTCTCGTAATTTTCGAGAAGGAGGTGTAGGTGGAAACATATCTGTAGATATCTGAGAAGCATTATTCTTGCTATTATTATTACGTTTGCGTTTCATTGAAATGGTAGAAGTCAAAGTAAAGGTTGAAACAAACTTACTAGAATGATGTACACTTGAAGTTATCTGACCTGCAAGCTCTATCAATCTTGATGAGGTTACACGTTGTGGAACGAACAGCTTATGTTCCCGTAGAACATCTTTTATGATATAGTTAGGCAATCGTAGTGCAAGAACATTTATGGGAACACAGGCAACAATGACATTGAAGTTAGGCTGTGAAGACAATGACGACTGTAGAGTTGCTAGTGGCAAATGATCTTCAAACTTGTAAGTGCCATCATCATATAGTGACTCAGTAGATTTGATGTCAATCATATAGGGTTTCAATTCTAAGCCAGAAAAAAATGCAGAGCCTTTTTTTCGATCAGAACCACTACTAGCACCACCAATAGGACAAAGTTGACTTCTATATGTGCCTTCACTGATGTTCCAACACATTATGAAACTAAACATGTTGAAAAATGAAGAGTGAAGATTACTACTATATTGTGCAACACACAGATAACTAGGAATGATCAAGAGAAACATAAGGTTTTTCAACATGATGATGAAGTCATGCTTGTAAAAAAATGATTGACGACATTGTAGACTCAGACATGCCACAAGATAAGCTAGATTCATACGACCAGGAACATGTACATTGTAAGACCAATGAAAATTGGACAGATTGAAATATTCACACACAGTGGCAGTTTGCGAAACATATTGCTCTGTACACAGAATAAAAGCAACAGCTTCACAATATTCTCGCAATGGAGTCATTACAGATATTGTTATACCATCATCACATGGTAGTATTAATATTATTATACCCTCACAGGCAAGATGCATAGTAGACGCATTCAACTGTAGATGACCAATTGGCATTAAATCCGCAAAGCCGAATTGATCCGGACGAGTAGTGATCCATGAATGAGGACGTAACAGAGACTTACCCAGTATGATATTACAGCAAAATGTTCGATCACTAGTAGAATTAAGGCTCAGAAAACACGAATCTGTGAAGAAAGGAAGGTGATGATTAGTAGACGAAAGTGAAAGATCAGATGGCAACGTAGCACCATGTATCAACGACACTTCACACGTCTGTAATAACTGAGACGGTGTCATCAACCGTTGACGGAATCCAGTAGGGAACACTCTCCGAATCGCACCAGAAAAGTTTATCTGTGTAGACGACAGACTTGGATGGACAGGCGATAAATTGTATGAGGAGTCCAGAGAATATCGGAGTGCATGGTCAGATGACATTGTCATGCTTGTTGGTTTCGAGGGTTGAAGAGGTCCGATGTTGGTCGAAAGAGGAAATCGAGCACAGCCAGGTACATGCGTCTCGGCATATATGATTGGAGTAGATCGAAAGACGAAGCAAATTAGCAGTAAACATGTTGGAAATATAATGCTTAGGAAAAGACATACACGTGTATGAGAAATCATTTTGCTCAAGTCTTGATGTGGATGAGGAATGTTGTGAGTGTCAAGTGGACGTCGTTCATGGAAGAGAGAAAGCGGATGACGAATCAACAGCACAAGAATGTACGGGAACATCCGAAACTCAGCAACGGACATGCCTGTGGTCACTGCCGTTGAATCAGAGCAGAAAGCGACAACGATGTCTTTCATGTTAACGACTCTACATAGAATGCGTACTGTTCCTGTTGATTAAAAGCCACATCTTGTAAAGAAGGACACGTTATAACTAGATTTCGCCGAGGGACTTTATGTCGTTCCGATTGAGACAGTAAAGGAACACATTTGTATATTGGATACTGGCACGACAATAGTTACCCCCAAGAAAAAAAAATTGGACAGAACTCGTTTCGTCCCTATGTAGAGTCAAGAATTGGTATTGTTATCAACCGAAGCCAGTAACCGGTCAGTAGAAGTTGTTTACATTCTTTATTTCGGAAACTCGGCACGACACTGATGGATACCGCCTGTTCATTCCTTAGCAATTGGTTGACCTCCGGCCACTAGTATATGAAGAGAACGTGAGCACGTTATCGATGAGTGCGCTTCGTCACAATCGTTTTCAGGGAGCTTGAGAGGAGCAGAGGCAACACGGAAGGGTGTCGTCGCACATAACGTTGTCGTCTTGTCGTCGTTGTCACGTTAGAGGAGGGTGAGCGCGAGTAAGGGTAACTGGAAGGGCACGAAGTTGTGATCATCAATGGGGTGTCACTGTCATGACGACAATGAAGGTGAGGGATACGAAGTATCGTTGTTGGGATGAAGGTTGAGGAGAGGGAGAAGGTTGAGTACATCGTTGTGTCATTGTCAGTTTGGTGCGCTAACATTAGGTGAGCTTACAGTGTTCCAGTGGTTGGAAAGAGTTTGAGGAGGCCCGGGGGGAGAGCAGCAACAGAGTATTGGATTGTCGTGGTGAGATTGTAACATGGATTAAGACACCAAGCTGTTGTTGTTGCGTCACGAGGTCAGGCTGATGAGGATGAGGGAGAAGAACGGGACTTGGACGAACCAGAGGCGCGAAGCATATCCTTGTAATCTCCATGTTGCGACGAAGGTTGGAATACGACATGCATACGTCAACCGATTCGTCATTATCATTAGGTCGCGAGGTGGATGAGGACAACTGTTGGGGTGAATGAGTGTGGGTGAGAGAGGGAGTGTCGTCGCGTTAGATGTATCCGTTGCATCACGAGCTGGTCGAAGGTTACGAACAAGCGGAGGAGAACATGAGAACCCGGTTTCCGAAGGGTGAAGGACTTACTCACCACTAAAGCATCAGAGAGTGATGCTAAAACCGCAAGCATGGCATTGCACGCGTAGTAAAAGAGGATGAGCAGCGCAGGAAGTCTTGCTATTCCGAATAGTTACTAACGCCAGACCCGGACACTGATTAACACGTTCTTGTACCCAAAATCTCTCGATGTCAATTCGAAGAACATTAACGTGTATTCGAGCCTAGTTAGACTTTAGGACATCGTGCGGGCGTCTGTTGACGATAAATGGAACACGTTTCAATTACAAGCTCAGAGCACGCAGATGAAGATGAACATTATATGTACATGGACACGTACGAGAAACAGATCGAACATGAAAAGTATACAATCACATGCAGTATGAGACAGTAACCTCTGGCAGTGCATGCTAAAGAGTTGCATAAACAATTTGTAAGTTGACGATTAAGAAGGAGTGCCAATCAATGCAGCCCAGTGAATGTTGAAGCTAAGATAAGGGACGGATAAATCAGTTTTACGATCATATGTGTTCACCGTATAAGCAACCAGCGCAAGAGAACCTTGAGGGATGTCACCATCATAAACAGGAGCACCCGTCTTTGCCGGATAAAGATCCACAGTTGGGTCGAAAGGACGCTTCCTTCCAGTGAAGTCATAGATAGGAACTATTACAGTTTAAGAGACATAACAGTGGATAAAGAACCTTGAAGGAACGCACCTTGTTCTGTGGCCGGTACGGAGAGACGTGCCGGCGATGCCATAGTGACAGAAACCGGACTAGCAACAGTTACAGCATACTTTGAAGATGATGCGTCAGATGTACGCGACACTGAAGCATAGCTTTCCTCAGTACATTGAATGCCAAGATTCGAAATGATAAGCAATCACCTTTTTCGGGTCTCGCATCAGGTTGCCTTTGCACGTAAGTATGAAACTGGAAGTGAGAAGTGAACAGGTCGAAACCAAACGTGGACCTCTTGTACACGACACCAAGACAGCCAAGGAGTCGCTCGAATTCTTGCACAAGGAAGTCACCCTCAATGACACGCATACCAGGTCCATCAAGGGTGAACGGACGACGAGGAATATGTAGACTGCAATCGGTGACATAGATAACCGACACACACATGGCGTAGGCCGAGTCTTTGTGTGCACGGTTTGCGAAGACGAGGCCAGTGTTATTCGTAATGGATGAAACCCGACGCGTTGAAAGGAGACACGGATCAACTCGCGACAAGTTCACGAATGAGTCGTGATGAGTGAACGTATACAAGTCATGGAGAAAACTAGAAACAATATGAGATAAACATGAAGAACAACCGAGAATAACGTACATGACATTCACGGATCCTCCGTTCTGATACCACAAGTCAAGAGACGCCGTCTGTGCAGTGCGATCCTGCCGCGAACTCAACAGTGACGCGGATCTAGAGAGTGAAAACACAGGTGTATATGAAGAGGAACCGAGAATACAAATAAGAAGGGGGACGAACGGTAGATTAACGACATCTTTGTATGACTTATGAAACAGCTTGTCGCGTTTTTCGACCCTGGTCTCATCATTCGGAGGTGGGATGAAACTGCAAATGAAGATTGTGAGAAATAGAACGGGCAGCACGGAGCATAGAAAGCACACCTAGGACTAACGACATCCTCCAAATACACAGTATCACTAACAGGAAACAGTTGAGAATACACGTCCTTCAAGTTTATGTTAATAGAGAAAGAACATTTCATACCTTCGAAGAGGCTGTCAGTGGCAAGGGTCATCAGAGTCCACAGAGCAGTAAACATAAATTCGCTTACCTCAACCTCCTTTTTACTCGAAGAAGCGACATCTCTGAGAAACGTTAAGTGCATAGTACATCGTTAGATCAGAAAGAACTTACGTTACCACAACCTCTCGTTGTCGAACCAATTCCAAAGGCACACCATCACTGTTACGTTCGATGTCAGAATCGGATGAATCCACAGCTTCGTTGCCGTTTTCTGATCCAGAAAAAGTCGGTAACGCCTGACCACTACAGCAAAAAGGATATAAATCAGAGAATGGTTCACACATCAAGTCCACTTACGAATGATCGACATCACTATCAGATTCTTCGGACGATAACACCTGCATACGAGGCGCTTTACGAAGACGGGTCCGACCTGTGTTGGATTGCGTTACGTTTGAATCCAACAAGCTGACGTGAATGTTTCACGTTGTTAGAAGTAAAAGCGAAGGTAGAAGTGAGGAACAAACCGTTGCGAGGGCTTACGCTTTCGAGAACCTTCGACGATCAAAGGTGGCGTGTCGGCACGCTTACGCTTCAACTTTTCATCTTTAAACACATCTGTGTCAGTTGGGTGACGGGACATAGTGATTTTCCTTGCAACAATGTCAGATTACGTTCAGTGATGAAACTGAACGAGACGCATACGTGGACGTTCACGATAAGTTGAAGCTTCAACAGAAGCAACTACGAAAAGGACAACAATTTGCACGGGTACTGCAGACAGTCTCTGAAGAGGGATGAAAAGCAAGAGGTTGACTGATTGGCGCGAAGGAAACACCCCTGCTCAACGGCAAAAAGCGAATAAAATTTGATTTCAGATTTTCGATATGCAACGCCCGAAAACGGTCCGCATCGTGTTGAATAGGAAACATGATAAGATATACATGTCATCGCATGAAGACACACAAGCTAAGATAAACGTCAAGTGAATGAATCGAAGTATCATTCTTGACCAGCACTCACAAACAAGATAACGAATAAGAATGTCGGTGAAGATGGACAGGCACTTCGCACCACGGAGAAGAAAGATTAATCCGGATGACAAAGGATTATCGTTCGGCAACAGCCGAAAAATCTCCACACGCAACAAACATCTTCCAAATGAAATGATGTTAAGTTCTCACACCACTGATCGACGATCAGAAGACGACAAACCCCCTCTTCCTTCTAGCATGACAGCAACGTTCTGATATATAGCAAGTTAGATTGTATTGGATTGTTACGCACAACGACGAGTAAGTGGCGATACTGCACATGAAAACTCGGACATCAGGAAATAGAAAGCAGAACGTTTACGAGAACCGTATAGGCAAAAAAAAGAATTCCGAGTCGATCAGTGATCGAGATCATGAACGAGCCCAGACTGTGCTGCGGGCAATGTTCCTAAATGTCTGACTAATTTTGGAATGATCAACAGAACAGAACGGCACAGAACGGCGCAGAACGGCGCAAGACGTTTCAGGTAATCGACCACCGAACGAGATGGACAACGGACTCGGACGCCCCGAAGATGAACGTACAGCTCAAGCAATATTGGTAGTTAGTAAGTGTTATTCGCTCACGGTATCAATGATGAACTCAGGAGTCTACGTGAACAGTAAAGCGGTCCGTAGACCAACCAACACGTCTGGTGATGAAGCCACTACAGACCGCGTTGGACGACTATCCACCAGGTACTGTCGTGTTCACAAACGACCCAAGCGACCCCCCTTCGAGCGCCGAACTGAACAGTAAGTAAATAAGTCACCTCCTACGAACTTCACATGTTCCACATCGACATACACCCCCAGGTCTGATTCAGTACGACTACGTGAAACTGTTCTATTTCACACAACCTAAGACGGCGCGCAATGCGATGCGTCTACTGTCACTGCTGATCCCAACGTACATCGAACGTGGGTCCAAGTTACATCGAGTCTAAAAAGAGCGAGGAAATGGTTCGAGCGTTTGAACAGGTGTAGACAATAATAAACGGTTCGTAGTACGCAATGAAACGTTGGACAGCAAACACGGTCAGAAGAATCCACCTCAGTGACACAAACACCGACGAGAATGAAAATTTGCAAATAGAAAACATGACAAAGTCGGTGACGATCTAGATTGAGCACGAGGAGCGACCAAAAACCACAGCTCTGAGGTTGAAATCACAACTGGACGCTTCGCACACCACCACTTCAACGAAACCATGGACGACTACTTCGATTTTGACCATGCAAGTAAGACCATAATTTTCTGCAGTCCTCCCCAAAACGACAAACTGACCACTACTGAGTAGAACACGTTCTGAACGAGTACACGAAGACGCGACTAAACGATAAAAATGTAGCGCCGTTCCTGGCATACAACAGAGTAAGACGTCTAATCCATCATAGAAAAAAGTCTTACGAAACCAGCAGGAATCGAGCGTGTTGAAAGTCTGGCGTGCCAGTCTACCAGACGAGCATGACGTGAGCCGAATGGCGTACAAAGACGCGGAAAGCGGCGACGTCACCGAAGCAGTTTTGACGGTTCAAGGCTACGTTGCCAAAAAAGACTTGCCACCGATTTTGACAGCACCCAGGTCGGTCACGGAACTCGATTGCATGACTGCCACTAATCATACCCTACCCACATCCATATCAGGAACGCGAACGCAGCCAGGTACCTCCGTCAAGCCGTCACCTTAACCGGTTTAGGAACGACCCAGTTTCAAAGTGCTATAGAAACCGTACGGGCCGCTCACACCCATCTCGCACGTAACTATGCTGCCGGACGACTAACCACGTGGAATCCCGAAAAGTTCAGAGGACAAGAGGTCCTAGAGATCAGTAACCGTTATCTCACGTCAAGGCACCGTCAGAGTGTCTCTCCTGTCGTCGGGTTCGAGCGTGGTGTGGATCCGAAGAACATTATCGCACGCCTCGCCGGCGACCAGTACGACCACCTGGAAGAAAACAAAGTCGTTTACTACAAGTTAAACGACGATTGTACGAAGTAAGTGAGAAAGAAAGAGGACAGGGAAAAACGCTGAAAGTGTCTCGTTACAGGTTCGAAGTCTATGATCCGTCCATCTTTAGGACAGGAGACTTTGTGGAAGCCAACTTCTCCGTGTTTGCTTTCCCTATCGACAACATAAAGGAAAAGTGTGCGATGCGACTGGTATTGCGGACGTTAGCCCTCCTAGACGGAGCTCAGTCAACCGTAAGTGTTCCAATCCCAGACCGCGGTCAGTCCCATACACTGAATGAGGCAATGATGAACAGCGCGCCGAAATTCAACGCAAAGCGGCCACTGCTGTGGAACCCGTGCGCGATTCAAGCAGAATGGTGCCGATCGTTCGAAAGCGTACGTACTACGATGAAGATGAATCAGAAGACGTGAGCCGGAACTTGAAAAGGATGAGCACGACGTGACAAGGTCACGTACACGAGGTGCAGAAAAATTTGTATCATCCAATGTACAGTAAGATTCTCTGTTTGGTTGGTTTGCGACTATTCAGCCCACATTGTATTGTCGACCACGGTTATGAACACGGGCCAAGATAGATTATCGTAAATGACAGAGCAGTCGTATAGTGATTTGCTCACACGGTCACGCCGTCACATTGACGCGTCACAAGCTTGTGTTCGCATAGAATGTGAATGAAAACGGTGAAATCGGGAGAAGTGAACTCAAGACGACGAATCCGTGAGGTCCACAGGGCGTTGCGGCCATCCCTGTTGCACGTTAGACGGTGTCCTCAGTCAATCAACTGGGTGAGTTCCAATACAGCGTCACGTTCAAGTTGTCAGTCACGGTGTTCATTGGCGGATTCAAAACGTGATTAGTCATAGGGGATAGTACTACACGACAGTCGTCTATTCCCATCATGGACAACCATCATTCGAACTGCGTCTTATTCTTAACCCCCACTTCATACGGAAAAGCGTCCGTCGTTCATGAAACTGCTCAACACGTCACTGTAGAAAACGTCCAGCCAATCGTTGACCGTGACAACAGAGGCGTAATCTGTGCTGGTTCGTTCTTTACTGTAGAAGGCCAGTCAGTTACTGTCGAGCCACGCAACGCCATCCGAAAGGGAACAGCAGTGGACGTGTTGTTCATCCACGACGAAAATCAACGTATGGAAGGTCTAACGAAACAGAAGATGGTGATCGCATTCGTCTGTCCAAGTGGAAAACGAACTCCGTTGGAGATCAATGAAGACGACGTAAGCGCATGTGTGCATGTTGTCGTAAGGTAAGCGAACAACGTCGATTGAAAACGTTACACGAACAGTAACTAAATGAAGAGACGACAGATGGGCATTGACGAAGTCAGACACCGTCGCTGGATACGAATTTTTCTAAACGACACAGCAAATAAGTAGTAAGTTGTGACATGTGTAGCCTATTCAGTCTGTGAGAAGGAGAAGTAAACGAGAACGGATGAGAAAGCGATTGCTGCGTACAGGATACAAGTCGTAAGAAGTAGCATAACTGTTAAAGTTCGTTGCATTAAATGACAACGTTCGTATGATCCGTGTACGGGTGAGTTCCAGAGGGAGTGCGTGAACAACGTATATCGAGCGGAGCAACGGATACCGCGCAGGCAACACGAGCGTGAAAGAAAAGAGACAGCAGCATAAACTGGATAACATACATAGTTATGAGATATACCAAACAAGAAGTTGTTCACAGCTCCGATCTCACGAAATAACGCACGGCGCATACAATGGTTGAAAAACTAACCATGGTGCACGTTGGATAATGTCGTGCGCATTACAGAACCAGACGGGCAGTGCCACATGTCGCACCCAGCAACCGTCCCAAATGGTCAAACACGTGTGACTACCATTTTAGGTATTTTCACACGGCTCCGATCACAGGAATTCAGGCACGGCGCTCCTGGTGGTTAAAAAACTCGCCTTCTAAAGAAGGACTTGTAACACATTTCAAAGACTAATCTAGTACCGTGCTTAGTTTGCAAGTAATCGAGCTTCCTTAACCCAAGTAAAACATTCGTTTCGTACACAGCTGCACTTGTAACTGTTGGTGCTCTTTGGAGTGGCGAGACCGTGACTTCGCATCCCATGTGCCACGCGGAATCGTCAAACTCACCGCGGCTCCGGGCTTCGTCGTCGTACTTCCTCTCGGCGCTCCCCTTCAGAATCTGCAAAATTTTCAGCCCCTGGATGCCACCCCGCCACTCCAGCTTTTCCTCCTTTCTCGCAACGACATTTCTATTCCCTCGCCCTACATTCACGCCCTCAAAGCCTCTCAAAAATCTTGGCAGTCATGTCGTAGGACCACATGACCAGCCCATCACCCCTTTTACTGAATTCCTCATCAAATGTCCCCGCATCGTCAACTCGCAGATCAAAAATCGCCTCCCGTGGCTCCGCTTGCCTGACACTGCTCTTCCAAACTTGTCTTACTACCAGGGTCCCCTGACAACAATCAAGTCCGTCGTCTCCGGCCCACGCCGTTTAAAATGCCTCCATCATGGACCCAACTGGCCGCTTTGGAAAAGCTTTCAAAGAGATCGAAGCCGCAGGCTGTGGTGCCGACCTCAAAACCCTCTCCGTTTTCATCTGCTGGTGGGACGATGAAGTCCTCTATGCCATCCACCACTTCAACAATCTAAAGATCACGTACAAGGAAGGCGATCCGACAGAAGTGCGTCAATCTTGTTCTCTCACCTCTCGGCATGGTGCTAATGGGGACTCAGGAAATGGTATTGGGCATGGGCGCCCATTCTTTGGTCTCATGCCCCACTTGTGGTTCGGTCCGTGTCTTCAAAGTCGTTCCCCCTGGTGACGACAACGCGAGTTCCGAGGGACGGAGTGCGGTTATCCGCATCGCTCAATCCAGCACGTGCCGGACGAGCTCATATTGAGCGCATCGAGTTGGACGACGCCAAGTTTGAGGAAGCCAGGATTGTCTCCGTCGCTCAGGCTATTGTCATCATCGTCCGGCGCCGAGTGGACTGTAGCAGAAAATGAGGACGTTCTGCTGAAAGAACTCATCCACGCATGGAATCGGTATTGCCCGGAGTTGAGGGAGGTCTAGCTCAAGGCGGGCTATGTTTAGCCTAGAGCAGGACCGGATGATGTCTGGACACAGCGGCCGACCAAAGTGAGCCTCGTTCGGAACGCAGGCTTCGAGGATATATAACCAAGGCAATGTATCTACTGTTTTTCTGCTTGTCTCATTATTTAGTGGTTTGGATACGATAGAATAGCTAGCCAATATCTTACCCTACGAAAGCTCAGGCTCGCTGCAATTCCGTCCACAACGAGGAGCGCGTAATGCCATGGAATGCAAAATTGTGAACTAAGTTCTATTGCGAAACTTTTGTATACGGAATCAGTAAGTCTGCCACGATCCGCGCTTCCTCATCTGACCTAGTATAACCCCACAAGTCTACGCAATATTCGCTTGCAGACGCAGCCCTTCGCCAAGGCCTCACGGCCTCACGACCATGGAAGGCGCATCACGAGGGCATCCTTGGCGGGCTGTCAGAAGCGTGTCGAGGAGTGCAGAGGGGTTGGCTCGACTCAGGCGCGACAACGACGCCAGTACGTCTCTGTGGCACCTCATTCCGTTAGCACTACTGATCGCGCGGTTTATCAGAACGAGAACGACTTCGCCAGCTACGGGAATCGCTCCCGGCGCGTCGACGAACGCTCTCGGCCGCACGTCTCGTACCGGGCACCACCGCTAGACACGTTGACAGTTGAGGAAACGCAAGAGCTGTATGCACTATCGGCAGCGCGCCCGGGACTCGTCCAAGAACTCGTCGAGGTCTTTCATGTCGTTGAGGTGGTTGGTCGGCCCCTGTTCGGGGGCAAAGCGGGCACCAAAGGAGAATGGACGATTGAGGATTTGATATTGCCCGTCCCAGGTGACATTCAACGTACGTGTGTTGATTTGTTTTCTGTCGTCCTCATATTTCGGCGTGCCCGTTGTCCAGGTTATCCCCCCGATCATCTCAATGCGGTCATTACCCACACGATCCATTTTCTTGGGCTGCTGACGTTTTATCTCGGTGTCAAGCTCCCTTTCGAGAGGGAATGGAGCTTGGGATCGGACATCCTTGGATTGGCGCCGGTAAAGGTGGGGAATCGGGTAGCTGGGCTAAGTACGTGTGCTTTCCATCCTGCTTGCGTGCGGGGTTTACCGTGACTTGTTATTCGTGCGGATAAGCTGTCTAGATGGACGACGAAACATCGGTTGCGTCTCACGGCATCCACCTCGTTTACCTCGCCACCTTTGTCACCACGGCAGCCCCTCCCAACGACGACGTCGCCAGCAACTTCGTCACCGGTGGCGCTGGTGCCACCCAGTGAATTCGCTCTGTACATCCAACGCCTCAAATGACAGAACAAGTTACCCGACCAGCAGCGCGGCTCACATAGTGCGTTCAGATTTTGCCATCTCTTTTCAGTCAGGTGGAAAGCTACCGTGCATACGGTTCCAGAGCTTCTCTCAACAATCACCTTCGCATTATACTCTAACTGAACCGTGAGTATTGTAGGTCGCTTTCGAGGACTACCGCACAGTTCCATCGTCGACATACTCGATGATCCACGTGCGTTGCGTTCAACTTGGAGGTGTCAAGGACTCGGAATGGAGTCACTCGTGGGATCCAGCAGGCTGCCTCATGAACGTGCGTCTTTTATTCTTTACGAGCACCTCATGTCTGAGGCGCTCACAGCTTACTCGGATCCCGGTTTGGCCGTCGTTTGGGCCTGTCATCTGACCAAGCGGACAGTTCAGATCAAACAAGAAACCCACCTTCCTTCAGCAAATTAGAAACAGCTGCGTTGGACGAGGGACATGGGAGGATGAGTTCTCCACGTCCTTTTCTACAGGATTCTGTGCGAACCTCGACCGCCAATGTTGCCAAGAGTGCCATCTCTCCATCGTCTGGAGCAGTCAAGAACGTCAATAAACGAAATCCCGACGTTGATTGCAACGTCAATGTCAGCAGCAGCAAGCACTCTTTAAGCGTTCATGTGGGCATAGAATGGAGAAGCCCGTAGAAATCACGAGCCCACGACATTCTACCAGTTCAACGTGCGTCTTCACCAGACCCCAAACACAAACCAGCGAATTGCAATTTCCACAGCGCTATCACGGGAACACTAACAGATGTCTACATCGTGTTCAGGTAGACTAACAAATCCCTCCTCGCTCGCGATTATGCTGATGTTTACTGGTCAGAGGTCCAAATCTTGGTCGCGAATATGTAGTCAGGTGGAGTAGCGGCTGAAAAACAGGATTGGTAATGCCCCTTTCAAGAGGATGGAGACCGGCTTGTCGCACCGGGGCGTTTTGGGTGCGTGGTTATTTCTCAAGACAATCGTCCGATTTGTCTCGGTGGAGGGTAAGCGGATACATAGCTTGGCGAATGTCGCGTCCATACTCTATCTCACCGTACAACTTGTGGATCTTTGAACAAAGTTTGTGGTTGCCTTGTTTTGTATGACAGCTACTTCGCTCGCAGTGGGTGAGACTTGAAACGGTGAATAGATACATGGATCATTGGATGGAAGACACAACTAAACCTGACAACGCCAAGCTGCAAGTAGCCACCGGCGTTGGACAAGGACATTTTTTCACAAATCATGAAGCACCCTTTCCCTTGGTAATAATTTCTTACCGTAACTTCCAGTCGCCGTGACCGTGTGGTCACATCGAGCGTCTGCATGAGTAGTCCTGCCCTAATTGAATACACGTCCCTTCCAACTCCTCGCATGAGGAACTGCGTTTCTCAACTTGAATCTTTTAAACACGTGGATACCCGACCGGTTCTCCACCATGGTATTTCTTCCACTGGCAGGTCATCCGGACATCAATGGGTGAAATTCGGTGCGATGCGTCAATGTGCTCACCGTGAGACAACGCATGTGATCATGATCCGACTCGCCGAGGGTCTGTCATTTGACGAAGGCTATGACGTGTTTGGCAACGAAGTTCATTGGCTTTCAAGTTGTATCCGTGCAGATGCCGACGACATGGCGTCAGTCCAGTTCCGCTGCTCCCTGCTGGCTCCTTGTTCGGCGTGCTGCAGATCGAGTTGGTCGCAAATATACCGTCGTCCTCGCTAGGGTCATTGGGGGCATTGCAATGTGCCGCTATCGTGCGTCCCCCACTCCCTCCGCATCTTCACCTATTGACCTCGTTAGAACCGTGGTATCTCGTCAAGCATTGTGCCCAATCCAAGATCACTGCGCCCTCGATCCGTGGTCGGCTGGTGTTGATGCAGCAATGGTGGCATCTCACGGCGACTCGGCTGGCAGTCATGGAGCGCAATCACCACCGTTGACCATTTCGAACCGAGAGGTCGAGACCACATCAGCACACCACCGCAGGACGACGAGAGTTCAGATTGGTGGAACAGAGGACACGTCGAGCTATCCCACAGATGCATGAGTCCCCCTTTGGCTGCATAACATCGGACGTGCGATCGACGAGGTGCCAAACGTAAGTAACTATTAATCAGATGCTCGAATGGCCGTTCATGTGTCTTAACAGCCGTTCCGCGGGTACTCCCGCATCGTTTCTCAAAGAGACTGTCGGTTCAGGCTTCTTCAAGTTGCTGACCTACACTTTTCGGTGTCCAGTAGTGATTGCCGTGACACAGTGATTGATCCATGCTCTGCTTCGGACACGTCACCAACTACTTGTTGGGACATGTCCTCGACGCAGAGGAACACAATTTGGTCGTCTTTACTGGCGATCAGCCCAATGGTCAAGGCACGTCTTGGGATCCCAAGTCGGTACTCGCCCAGTTCGTGGCAGAAGCGACGGACAGGAAGATCCCGTGGGCGGTCGTGTTTAGGAACCGTGATGGAGAGAACGGGGATGTCAAAGCCGAACAAATGAGGATAATGCAAGCCTTCCCTTATTCACTTGTCGAGCGAGGTCCCAAGGGTATTCGCGGTGTGGGCAATTATGTCCTCAAGGTCGAGAGTGCCGATAGGTGTGTCTCATCCAGAGGGGTGGATGTATACGCTCACAATAGCTTGTGGTTCGATAACACATACATCCCTCCTCTGAGTCATGGGGTCTAGGCCTCCAAAGGACACGCAGGGATACCCTCTAGCATCCCACGCATGGACTCACAGGATGTCAGACTCGCGCAGCTGGATGTATGTGCACGGATCGATCAGGTCCAGCGTCAGTACTGACGGATTTCGCGCCTCGTTAGTTCTCCAAACTAATCACACTGAGCGATGCGCCCAAACCTCTCTCCCCGACCTCGAGACGCTCATGTTTGGCACAGTGAGTGCATACCTTGGGGTGGCATCCTACAGGGACCTGAGGCCATGACTCGTTCTGACTCGATTCGAAACACCAGCACGTCTGGATGCTATCACGTACGTATTCTACTTTTGTCCCCCTCCATAACCGCTATTCAAGCCCGAGATCACTTCCAAGCTCTCGCGATGGAGGTCAGCGGAACATCAAGTTACGTGACTGTCGAAATTGCAACAGGCCTGTCAGACAAACCGGGACCTTTCAGATATGCATCCAAGAAACGATAGTGGGTGCCAACGCCATTTTTATTTCCTGTTTACAAGGACCCTGCAGCCGGAGATCCTGCAAAAATGGCCAAGGCCGCATCTACGCGTCGGTTAAAAGTGATGATATACCACTACGCACTCCGCTGGGACCGGGCGCGGTTGGAGGCAGCGCAGAGACAGGTTGAAACGCTGAAAGCAGATTTCTGAAGGGATGAGTATTATAAATATTTCGTACAGTACACAATGTACGGCGTCGGTTTCAAAGTTACCATTTCTCTCCTCGGCACCATATGCCAGAGGCTTTGCGTCCGACTCCAACGACGAACACACTGCCGCGTACTCTTTCCAGCAGTGTCTCGTCCGTGAGCAGTACGCAATGGACATTCGCACTCTCATACAACTTTGGCCTACGTCGCCCGTAGCAACACCAACTCATCGTCCTTCCTTTTTCACCGAGCGCATTGGCGCTGTACTACCTCAGGGCCTCATTAAGCCCGCATGCCCACCATCGATTACGCCCAGGATGATGGTGTCTTTGCCAATGTCACAAGCAGACTCATCCAAGTGCCCAGAAACGATGGGAGCATACGAGACTCGGGCAGCTCACGCTCGACGACACTCCAAATTTAGAGTCTTAGACTTCGATTGTGGGTGTGTCACTTGTAAAACCGTCTCTCTTGGTCCCACTTCTTCCAGATTCTACAACAAGACCGCTTGCAGCGAACTCAAAACCCCTCCGATCTTGCAAGTGATGCACTGCGCGCTCCCTATTTGAAATCTCGTCAAATCGCGGCAACCCAGATCCACTTCATCGCCTATTCTCCCAGGAGCCATCGGACGCAAATCGCTTGGTCAAGTTCACAAGGACCTTGTAGTTGAGTCGTCAAGGTTTGCGAGGGTGAACTCAAGGAGGCCAATCACCACCGTACTTCGACGACCTTTTTGACCAGTGAATTCCATCCCATCTTCCATCTAGGCCCAACTCAGATGATTCAGGTACCGTCCCACTCTGGAGGCGACGCGAGGTTCCCATGTCGGTGTTGGAGTGGGTTCCGGATCCCGCTCGACGTCGTCTGGCTCAACTAGACGGGATTACGGCGATCCAGTGGTCCCTCTCAGTACGTGGAAGTTTAGCTTGGAGGAAAACACCGAGTCTGGGATTACAGATTGGTTAAACGAGCAACCTGGGATGGTGCGTCCTGGGATGCATCAGCAAATCAAGGGGATGCTAGACAGTACTGGACAGTACTGGACAGTACCATAGTACTCATAGTGAGGGTCCAAGTGGACAGCACTATGACAGTACTATGACAGACTATGAGAACACGAAACAC
>JBBPOC010000208.1:0-22848 GCA_038091235.1 Tylopilus rubrobrunneus | reverse complement strand
GTTCTTGTATGGTATTGAGATGCTGGTAAGTTGATTTCAATGTTTGGTATTGGTTATGACTGACAGGAGTCTATACAGATGTAAATGGTAGTAAGTTCATTTTGTTTGCTCTAGTATATAGTTGTAGTTACTATGTGTATATTATAAGTGCAATATAATGTGATTTTATTGGCATTAGAATGATTTGGAGTGAACTAGAAGCATCTAGAATTTGTATAAATACTAGAAGTTTTACTCATATATTTGCTAGAAATTAGTTGAAAATAGGTGGTAATTCAGATAATTATCAAGGGGGCTAGTTATGTTGAACTAATTAGGTGTAATTCTGAAAATATCTGAAAATGCGAATAATACCTGGGTATTGCCTGGTATTCCTGGGAATTATCCATGGGAGGTTTTTCCTGATGTCTTTCTACACGCTTCGTCCCTGCTCCTTCAAGGTCAGCGATTCTACTAGATCCCCCGTCCGTACTGCCACTAGTCGGTCGCACATTGACGAATCCGGTCTTTCCCAACCGCTCAGCCGTCTTGCTGCCCATCATGTATTTTACCGCATCGTAGCCTCCATACCTGTCATCCCTTCTAATTCGTGAGACCACGTTTTCATATAAGGTAGCGATCTCCGACTCCGACAACGGTCCGATGTCCACATTCCACTTTGCTGAGTTGAATGCTCTCCGTGTTCTTGCCTTCGCCAACCCAAGTCTGCACAGTAGGAATGAAGTAATGCCTTTGATGCCTTCCAAGTCGTCATGGTGAGTATAATATCAAAGATACCTGGCGAAGAATGAACGTGCTTACTGTTTTTGGCTACCCATGTCTTATTGCTATTCCCCTTCCCCTTGTCCCTTTGTCGTTTTGCGATGGGCGACTCACGTTCATACAGGCAAATGATGTAAAGCGTCACCATCCTGATGTAAATTGGGGCGTCATTCACACCTCTGCTTCGTGTATCCCGTGGCACCCAATCCAAGTTTCGAATGAATGTCTTGAATTCCGACGGATTGCTGGGCTTCTTTGCAAGCTGGACCAAGCAAGCATATACCTGCGGCAACAACCCAGCACAGACGATGGCAGCGATGACTGCAAGATGATGGATGGGCTTTGACGCATCGTATGCATTGGACGCGAAGATGTAAGCCTTCACGATGTACTCTTCATGACTGGCTCCCTCGAGGTCAGCATCTAATATTTCGCGGGGAAGGACAGCCTTATGCAGAACTGTGTGGAATGAGGTGAGCATGACCCCGAGAGCCGACCAGTCACCACGGCTGTCCAACGCAATGATATTCTGTGATGTACGACGCGCGATGGTGGCAGGCGTATGGTTGTGAGCACGGATTGCCATCGAGGAAGGTGGTCCCATCAGAGTGTTCGCTCCTAGGCTCAGCCATACATCATGCGTGACGTGCGTAGGGGGGGCACCTCGGCAACCGACGGCAGGAGGCTTTGACCACGGGACTTGATTTATTTTGAGGGTATGGCATGCGGCGATGAACCCATCACGAATGATGAATTCCAGGTCCTTGTCCGTGCAGGTGCCCTGCCGAGCAGCAAAGTTGGTGATCTCGCGAATTGCGGCCCTTGCGACGTGAATGAACTGCCCCCCTGGGATAAATGGCGGCTTGCGACGAGGGTTTGGTGAATTGCAGTGCGCAATGAAGTCCTCGACAAATTTTATGAGGCCGACCGATGGTGGATTGGATACCTTGAGTGCCATGTTGCCATTGACTGGTTTAACAACTGCTTCGATGAGTGCGGGGTGGGTATCTGGGTCAAGTGAGAGGGGGTGGTTGGATCTGAGCCAGCGAAGCAGTGCTGTCTTGCGAGAGGTGGCGGCGACGGCGTCAAGACCACCCTGAGCGATGATCGGCGTGGTTTCTTGCAGCACAGCATCTTTGACGAGTGTCTTCACATCATTGACAAGACTCTGGAGGGCGATTTCTGCAGCGTAGGCAGAACACCGTCGGACGGCGTCGGATTCGGTGCTATAGCGAACATCCTGGGGCATACATTTCATCGCAAGCCTGATCGCAAACAATGCGAGGTAGCTCTGCCAAACAAAAGGAGAATCGTCAGACATGATCGTTGGTGGATGATGCAAATGTATTTCGCGGCAGACAGCGAGTGAGCTGGTGAAAGAGAATGAAGCTTACCGAATAATGTGCCTTGCCGTATGTCAGCTCTTGTGATCGCTGAGAAGCGGTCAGTGGTATGTGCGTGATTGGATGCACAGGCCACTTTTCCCGTCGTATGGTGATGAGCCCCGATGACAGAGAACCCGCCTGAATGAAGGAACTCGAGATGCACGGGAGCCCGTCGTTCACGACCGACAGACTCAACCACGCACAGTCCATCAGGGTCCTCGTCAGCACCCGCGCGCTCCCACTGTGTGCATAGTTGAGCGTGCGCTCAAGCATCGCGATCATCTCCAGCTCGAATGGGTCCACGACGTAACCCTCCTTCAGTGCAGGTTCATGTCTCTCCCAAAGGAGTTCAATGAGACACGTGAGAGGATACGCTGCACATTGGAAAAGGTCTGGAACGACCTACCAGCAGAAAAGATGAATGAAGTCAGCCACAAACTCGAATTGTATGATGGGATGACCTACATCCTTCTTCAATGCAACACAGGCGCCCTTGATTGGGTTGATAATGGTTGGATGAGACCAGGATTTGATCAACGGCATCACCACCTCTGTGTAGATGACACTGTGAAAGAATTCAACATTAGCTATCTGGCCAAATTTATAGCAATAGTACCCACTTTCCGAAACGCTTTTGCTCTGGCAGATTCTGCACATCCAAACGATATGTGTTCTCAAACCTCATACATTGTGGCTGTCCAGGTCCCGTAACCTTTTGTGCACAGCGGACATGTGGGAGGTCGCCTCGACAGCGGTCTAAATTTCTGTGCCAGCGGTTCTTTGATGGCAACGAGGTGGCTGTAGCACCTGCTAGGGAAGTAGTGATAAGGCCAAGTTGGACTTCATGGAACTTTGCAGCATCACGGACGCGGTGTGAGATGGCGTTGTATATTTGCGAACACACGGCATGGATGACAGGAGGCACCAACTCTGGCCTCTGTTGCACCTCAACGTCCATGGCATCCTCTGAGCCCGAGTCCGAGTTGTCCTCATGCTCGCCATCTGAATACAGTCCAGGCTCTGCTGGACCAAGCGGGGGTTGACGTTGATGATGCCCACGTGCGCGTACACGTTGTTGTTGACCTTGTTCATCAGGCTGTTCATGTATGCTACCCCGCAGCTTGGCGTTCATAGCATTCATTCTGCGTCCGAAGGGCATGATGAGACCATCGGCCTGGACATTTCCCAATTTCCTCGTGAAGGCGAGCGGATACTAGTACACCGTGTAATTGACGTTGTTGCGCACATTTCCGAAATCATCTGGATCACTTTGGAAGAGGGTGTGGACGAGGGAGAGATCCATGAGTGTGCCAGTCGACTCGTGAGAGATTATTTTCTGTCGGATGATGCGAAAGCCGTCTTTGTCGTATGCATGCTGGGCGTCGCCAAAGGCGTCCACAAATGGATACGTACGGAGGTCGATAGGTTGACGGGTATCGAGCTCGTAGCTATCATATGCGACGGGGTACTGGGCGGCAATCTCCTCTCTTGGGAGATCTTCCAATTCAGTGGCCTGCAGGAAGCTGGCAGGGGAATGGTATGAGCACGGTGACCTCCAAGTCTAAGATGACAATTATGGTACTGACCCGATGTGCGATGCGACGGAAAACGTGAAGTGCTTGATGTGATCGTAGCAGTGATCCCGCCTCCAGGACTGTCTCTCGGGCACAATGCGGTTCGGGACAAGTACATTCTGGTTCTGGCCATAGCGCATGGTGATGGCAACAGGGGTGTTGTCAAGAAGGAAACGGTCATTCTTCCAGGACGCAGGCGCTTGCATGACCCAGTCACCCCAGCTGTCGACGAAGCGTTCGTGAACGATCTCAAGATCGGTGATGCGAAGGTGGATCTCTCTAGAAGCCTCGCCATGCCTGTGGCTGTTCCCGAAGTCAGCAAGAGATATACGATGGTCGAGATCGCCATTGCCGTCGCACACCACATTTCAGAAGAAATGTGGGATACGGCAAAAGCGACATCAGAGTAACACGGATGAAATGGACTCACAATATGTCTGTTGCATTGTTGACGCTGCTTCGAGTTAGAGGCTCGGGATACTCTTGCCTGCAGCAGAAGTCGGTCAGACGGATGTCATGAAACACATGCGCGAAAAACATGACAAGCATGAGTGAATGCTTCGAAGACATGGTGCTCGTCGGAAAAGGAAGCCGTGGCCATGTGCCGGTCGCGTTGAAAGGGTGGTCAGGGACCAGCCACTCGTTTGGGACCATGGAAATCCATGCTTGCTCCTCCTTGCGCGTACCAATGCATAGCATGCGGCCATGGTGATCGAATGGAAGGCGAGTAGCCTTGCTGTCTGGCCAGAGGCGGTTCATTCCAGAGAAATTGAGATGGCAATTCCACGTGTGGTCGTTTCGCTCGTATGGGAGGATGGCGTCGAGTCCGCGACGATCGCCAATGTACATGACGAAATCGAGGAAATGGGGACCAACAGAAGGGATGACCTGAGGATGAAATGTATCGACGATGAGATGGTTGTCGAGTTCAAGGCGATGGCGGGCAGACAAGAGGCGGAGGGCACCCTTGACGTCGCGTCGTTTCCAGAGGCGTTGGAGGGTTCCGAAGGAGGTAGTGATGATGGGGGCGCTACGGAACATGTCGACATGGTCAGCTCCGTGGAGATCCACTTGGTCGTAGACAGCAGCCTCGATCTCGTGTTGGTGTGGAGTGTCATCAGCAGAGAGACGGAGAGGAATGTCGGCGGCGTCGTAGGGTACGTTATGGCCACCGTCATCGACGAGCGCGTCGTCAGCAACATCCTCCCTGCAATCATGAGCATGTCAGTAAGCAATAGCGAGCAGGATGGGGAGCATGATGTGACTGACCCGATGAGGAGGCCGTCGTCGTCACTGCCGGGAAGCTCAACGTCGGACATGGCGATGTAGGGATTGTGAACAACGTCTCGGTGGTGCAGCCGTGCAGGTGACCTGAGGGCGTGACTCGGGGGCGCACCGTCAGCGAGGACATACTAGTAGTATTTGTATGAAATGCCAGACGGTTTTATGACGTTACCGGGCTGGACAAACGTCTCAAAAGCCCTTGAAGAAGCTACGGAAAAGGGTTTATTGCCTCGTTTTGGTTTACAGGCCTGAGTCGGCGACAGGTGCCCTAAACCATCATGCCATCATGCATCACGACTCGGCGGGTGGTATTCACATGCACACATGCCCAAATCAAGGCCGCGCTTAACGTATTCGCCCTAGTTTACGCTGAAGTTCGGCGGCTGAACCCACATAGACAAATTCGCGCGGTGCTTCCCCGTCATGCCCGTGCGCCTGTGCTCGAAGATGAGCGTTTCCCGAGAGTGCCTCTTCGTTCATTCGCCGGATCACCCGCTCTTCGCGTTCTCTGCATTGCTCATCCGTAGCGTCTATGTGCTCGATTCACGGCGTTCTTGGTATTTCGAACCGCGTGAAATTCCAATATGCCGAAAAGAAAATGCATTGGCTCCCATTGGAGCAATGATCGCTAAGACGACTTCAAGTTCGTTCTAAACATTCTTTACTTACGTACGGTCAGGACGATGGAATCTACCATCAACGGCCGCGTCGCGCTTGGTGAAATCCTTCGCATCCCTTGCATCACCTTCGTCTTCACAGCCCGCATCTACTTGGCATGTTCAAAGAAAACAGTTTCTTCTCCGCCTCGCGTATGCCTGCATGTTCAACAGTTGCCAAGGCCTTACGCTCGCACGTACTGTCCTCGACCTACGTACTCCCCCTTTTACCCACGGCCAATTATGCAAAGTTGTATATCCACTGGTGCGCTCCCGAAACTACAGCTTACTAACTGTTCCTGCCCACGAACGAAGATCGTTTCACGTACAACGTAGCACATCGTCTTTGCCATGCATGTCATCCTCGCTGTAGTTGCGTCGTGGTGTCGTGGCGAGGTGCGGGCGGGCGATCGCATGTGCGTTGTCATACCCCCATCATCATTGCGTCGTGAAGGGGAAGCGTGATTTATTGGTGATTACCTAGCTGGGATCCGACACGCACTGTTGTCACATAGTTACGCTTGTGCTCTACGTCGTCGTCGTACGCAGCTCTGCTGCACTCCAAGGATACGGACCTTCTCACATTGCATGCGAGCTTATACAAAACACTCTGTCAGGTGAACTGTAAACACATCATGATGTGACGTGATTCGGGATGAATGCAGCGGCGCATGCACATAGAAACATACACAATGTATCATACAAAGGTTAAAAACGCATGTGATAGCAACACCCAATATCGTACACAGACAGGATAACCTGGTAATCGTGAGTTGGAGATGCAAGAACAGAGGGATCGATTGGCTGGAGGGATACGTACGAAGAACTAACTAGAACAAGCAGGAATCAGGCTTGATACAGGGTTTCATCCATGGCAGCAGGTTTCGATGAGGATGACGGTGTAACACTGGCAGGTCGATGAGTGGGTCGTATTCTAAAGGAGGAAGCTGTGGCAACGGTGGAGGAAACGCCAGCGGCTGTCACAACTTGAACTACACCAGTGCCAGTGATGGGAACTGCCTGAGCATGGATATTTTTTGCTGTTCGCTTTGTGCGTTTCGTGACACGTTCTAACACGCATACGAATAATGAGCGATGAACCCGTGCGAAGAGATAGTACTCACTTGATGACTTGACCATCTGCGCCTGTTCGGCAGAACGGCCATCTTTGGAACTTACGGATGAGACAGTTGGTGCACGGTCACGTTTGCGCGATTTGCCAGTAACTTCAAGTTGTGAGTGCACGTGGGATGTAACAGTTTGAGTTGGAGCTACTGTTGCTATAGATGTCTTACACAGTACAATGAATATAACATCAGAGGATGTGGGTGAGAACACTCACCAACGAATCGGTACCCTCCTCTTCAACTGCCTCAGACGGGGGTGGTCCTTCATCGTCCAATCCTTCTGCATCAATTTCGCTTTCGTCGGAATCGTTCTTCTCTTTGCATTCGCTCTCCTCGCTTTTGTTGGTAGTCGTGTCTTCTGTGACTTCGTCCTTTTTGAACTTGAACTTCGTCGAATCACTGGTGGCTCGCCTGTCTTGTGCTTCCTGCCAGGCAGTGTATTTCCTATGGAGTTCTTGGAGGTGTGTGATAGATTGCACCTTCGTCGGTACCTTTTGGAGATGGACAGTGTTTGGCACGCCCATCACGAATTCGTTCTCATTCTCGTGCTCGTTCTCGTGCTCGTCCTCGTGCTCGGCTTCGGCTCTGATCACGATCCGCAGGCGCTCTTGTGGTGTGAGGGCCTCCGCCGGGTTGAATGCCAAGGTGCGGGTCTCTTTCACCCGCTGTCGATACGCGTTAACGTTCAAAGTCTGCGAGCACGCACAAGCATGCAACTTGATGCCACTGCGTGAGCACAACTTTGAACATTGATATGAGCACTCACCGCTACGAGATTACGCAGAGCATTCGCCACGCCCTCGTCGAGGGCGGGCTTGTCGTGATTGTTTGCCCTGTTCGTTGGATCGTGCCATGCAGCGCGAAGATTTTGGACGACATCAATCGCCCTCTGAACCTCGCGTTGCTGTTCTCCAAGCGCATTCTCACGGTCCAGCTTCGCGAGTTCGTGTTCGACAATATGCAGTGTGATGTCAGCGTCGGGAAGCATGGGATAGATTCCATCAGCCCATGAGATACAACCAGGGGGAGGCAGGGCTCCTTCGGTCAACACGTTTCCCGGGGCTTCGGTATGCCCCTCCGATACCAACCCAAAGAAGCCCTTGAGCGATAATTGACGTAGAGAGCTCGTCTGGCCTGGGTCTTTCGGTAGGAGAAGACGTGCGACCACGTTCTGCGCTCGTAAGCGCACAGTTGCAGCACCACCACGGGGATGGCAATAGATCATCTCATGACGATATGAGATGATCACGGATGCTTCTGCAATTGTGGCTGCCGCCAAGGTACGCATGACCCGCGTGAATGACTGGGGGGCGATATTCCTCCACTCCCACATAGTAGAGTCGATGAGGGAGAGTCCACGCTTCGCGACTTGGCTGTAATCCTTGTTCACGCGCGACAGCTTTTTCCAGGGCTCGAGGAAGCTCGGGCGCGATTGATTGAAGCTGGGAGCAGCTCTGTGCTTCGACCCCGTGCCTCCCTTCTTGCCGGTGAGCGTGGTATACATCTCACTCCACTCTTCGTGATTGGCAATGAGCTCGTCGTGCTTCTTCCTTGCTTTCTCCTGACGGACCCAAGCGGGCGCCTCTTTCGTGCCAGAGTCTTCGTCGTCGTCGTCGCCATCAACCCAGGTGCTGTCGTTTGCATCGTCGTCGCCGGTAGTACCGTTCTCTTCCTTGTCTGCACTGTCATCTTCTTGAATTTTTCTTTTCTGGGATTGACCCCGCGCTCTCACCGCCGCATTGCTGTTGCTCTTCCCCTTATTTTTTCCCGCGACCTTGGTAAATTTTCTGGGAGATATGTTCATAGTTGTCATCGTCGTGATTTTCTGTGAAAAAACTCACGTAGTCACTGCACGTGCTTCCCTTAGTTCGGTTGTGCTGTGGCCCTGGTCATCAACACCGAAAATGGAACAAAGTTTCTTCTGAACAGTTATGCGAGGAGGAACTCCCACTTCTTGGATCTGGAGCTGCATGTTCACGAATGAAGAATAGTCATTCCAGATGACAAAGACAACCTAGTATAAGGATGAATGAGCAAATATGGCTTAAAACTGTCGTAGGTATAACATGTACCCCACGGACGGCCTCTAGACGGGCATTTTCATTCAGATCACGATGACCAAGAACAGCCCTGATCATAGCCGCGCTCGGTGAGCCAGGGGTCCAATACTTCCCCAAGGCCGACGCCATGTCGATGAGCGGCTCCCACCAACGAGCATACTACACAAAAGAAGAGTAAGTTTTCTTTGCAACGTGGGGGTATATCGCGCATTTTGGAGACCCCCCCAGTGAAATGCATTCCACCAATATGTGAATGGTACATCTCAAAGGGTGGGTGATCTGCGTGATGTACACAAGGTCCAGGGATAATGACTCACTTCTTTTAGTGCATCGGAGATGACGGAGAGATGATCCACCATATGATCAAATACGCTTTGCAACATAAATGGTACCAATCCGAACGATCGTTCATCTGGATCTTGCGACGACATCGACATAAACCATAGGACCTTCACCTTGGCGACGACCCATTGCAAGCAACGTAAGGTTTGGTGTTCATCTGCGTCCTCCGATATTTCTGTCGCGATTGTTGCGATGACCTTCGGCAGCTCGCGAACGACATCCTTGAAATAGTTGTTCATCGCTTCGTTCCAGCGATGAGAGCGCTGGTTCGCGAACAGTGCTTCCACTTCCGACGACGCGCCGAGATTTTGTATGAAAGCGTGATCGAAACACTGTCGAATCGGGTACACAGCACCTCTCGCCCCTTTCACAGACTTCGCCGTGTCTTCCATCTCCTTGTAGATGACCTGCAGTGCGATACGGGCCCTCTTTCCTTGTTCAGATGTCGTGTGTTTCGCCTTTCCGATTAGGCTGTCTACTTCAGCATTGTCCACTTGTACGTCATTGAAACATTTGCAGACACTTTCTTCCATCTGTGACACCATGTAGGAAAGGATCTGATCCGGAGGTGGAAGTGGGCAGTAATGGGTGAGCGAACAATCCCTGAGACGATAACCGAAGGTACTTACACCCCCTATAGTACCAAGCATAATTTCGTGCAAGCGATGCAATTTCATGTTCCCGCTTGAATCGAACATATGAATGCCCATCGGTTCCACTAGTTCCATAAACTCCCAAAAGTAGTCTTGCGAGAGCAACTCTGCCCTCTTCCGTGGGGAACCAGTCACTCCCTCCTTCTGCTCAACCTCGTGGTAGGTCTTGCCTTCTTGTTTCATTGTGCGGTACGTGTGGAGTAGCCCCTCTTCCGGAGTCTCCCGGTAGACGTGTTCATTTTCGTTTTTAGACAAGTGAAGTCCGAGCGAAGGGGATACTTTTGCTGTCGAATTTCAGGAGTGGGGCCTGACAAGCGCAATACGCTGAGTTTGGTGGGAGACTTACCCTTGTCATATAGAGCAACAATCCAGAGCCCGCCCAACCCAAGCGTTTGCTGAAGTGCCTCTTGTTTCCGCTTGCGGGTAAGGTTTTCCCGCTCTGTGTCAGCCATCGTTATTGCCTCGCTGTCCTGTTGCTCTACCTCCTTGCGTTCCTTCACGAGTTCCGCGATCTGCTTACGCAGTATCTTAGTCCAATCCTCGATCGCATGCAGGCGATGTTGCCCCCCTGCCGCGAGCAGCCTCCCCTTCTCCTTCGTGCTCTCTTGCAGTTGGAGAATCGGTAACTCGGGCTTTCCCTCCTGGTCTTCCAAAGGCGTCTTCGTGTACGTCCCCTTCACAAGATCCTGCGGCATAACGACCAGCGGAATCGCTTTGTTGAAAGCGAAGCGGTCCGCTCCGCTCGTCAGGAACGACTGCACGAGGCGATTGACCTGTTCTTTTCGCACCGGTCGATCGTTCCATTTGCCGAATTTCAAGTCTTTCTGATGCGCTATAACGTCCAGACACGCGAATCCAAGTAAGGCAGCACCTGCTGCTTTTTCAAGTTCTCGTTTACGCCTTACTGGTTCCTCTAGCTTTCCGTTGTCGGCGGCTTCTTCTCCGAGCAGAAGGCTGGTATCAACTGCTTTCGTGTTCTGCGTTCAGTCAGTTCACGTCTACATTCCCTCTGCGCTCCTTCTGTACTTGCCTTTTTCGTGGTCGGCTCGGATGTACTCTTGCCAGTGGTCATCGACGTACTCTGCGTCGTTGTATAGTCACTTTGGTAAGTCAACCCATCCTGCTTTGCAATTGCGTACCACTAACCTTGCCTGTCATATCTTTGTCGCTTCCTTTCGGTTTGCTTTTCTTGCTGATCATAGTTCGATTGTTCGGGGCGAGGCTGCGAGAATATCTTTCTACTTTCACTACCAACAACCCTTCTATACCCGAACAACCCTCTTCCCTCGCTACGTCAACCTCAGGGCACCCCTCACAGTAATGGCACCACTATTATCACCGAGGTACATCCCTCTTCCATCCTTTGATGCTTCCATACTCCACATGCCCTCACGTCCAGAACGTTTGTGATGCAGGACGTTTTTTTCTATGTTTCATGCCATGTCGTTCCTCCTTATATCATCCATCTTATGTGGCATGTGTGTACATCGTTGTCGGAACGTGTCGCATCATGGAAGATATTCGCCTCCACTTCTGTTCTTCCCATTTGTAAGACCACGTGGCACGTCGCGCATTTCCAGACCCCAAAAATACGCGATACACTTCTATAAGTCCAAATGCACAGTTGGCGGACAACTTTTGGATCGGAAGTGCACTATTTTAGTCATGACGAGGACTAATGCCAGTGGCAATCGGCATACGTGGAATGTAATTAATACCTATAAAGAAGGTACTACGTAAATACATCAGTGTAAACCCTCGCCACTAGTAGGGGGGAAAAGGGTGGTGGACGCGTCAGGTGTTGTGTAATGACGTTGGAGATATCGTATCGCCGTCACCGTGTCGCCCTCATCGTTGTCGCTGGTAAAGCGGGTGGGGCACAGGGCGGTGACGGTGCATGCCCACTGGCAGCTACATGCTGTGACTTGAAGTGATTCGGGCGAAGCGAGCCTCGGAGCCTGAGGGTGGGGTGGATCGTGTGTGCATCCATACCAACTTGAACAGCGAGGGCAAAACTCCTTTTGCAATAGATCAAACTGCCATTTTGATGCAAGTTATCAACGACAGATGAGATGCTCACGAGTAGCACGTCTTGACTCCTTGACGACCGTAGGAGAGCACAGTACACATTCGCGGTCAGCCATAGTTTAAAGAGGTCAGATGGACGGGATGGGCGGAACTTTCACATTGAAAATAGGTTATTCCGTCCTGTGGGGTCTCCGTTTTCGTCACTCAACTTGTTTGCCAGTGACTCAGACTTAAGCTGAACTCTTCCCTAGCCGGGTGCAATTCCTGAAGGCGAGAAACTCTTGTTGGTTGTCGCTGATCACGACAGGAACTTGATTGTCTACCTTCAAGTTGAACGACTGCCAGAGTTTATTGACTGCTCGATTGTGAAGAATTTTGTATTGGCATATGATGAGTCCGAAAGATGCTGGCAGTTGTGTCTTCAGACGAGGTCTGTCCTCGCTTACGCCTACACTGTTGTTCAACATTGCCTTCCTTCCTGACATACTAGTAGTTACAGTTGAACGCCTTCGTCTCTGACGGCGCACGCGGGTTCCAGGCCCTTGGAAGTTCAATTGATTTATGTCCATCATACAACGAAGAATTGCCTACTAGTATTCGGCGATGTGCGTGCTTTGTTAGTGGAAGCGAGGAGCTCCTTTACTGCGCTGGAAGCATAGGATGTCAAGCAACGCCGGTTGTGACTGCTGGTTCGCTTGATTGCGAACCACGATCATGATCACACCACCTCTGACGGTACCGAGCTTGCTGGTACTAATGGACTCGGAATCCTCCACCATTTGGTCGGTCTCAGTGAGTGACAACCAGGCTCGATGTATATTTGACTCTAATTCAGATGCTGAGATCCTCAGTCTCAGTGAACCACAGAAGAAGCTTATCTGGGAACTCAAGATGGCGGTTGAGACACTGGCAAGCAAGGTGCACGAACGGACTGTTGCGGACAACTGCGACCATGACAGTTTTGAAGCTATGCGAGAGTGAGTTCCACCCTATCGTTTTCAGCTTGGGTTCACCACCAGATAGCTCCAATCATCGGTGCATATCTGCACGAAATCGACCTCTTGAAGGTGTTGTTGATCGGATTGTCTCGTGAAGCCCTCTACGGGCGACCACAAGCACATAATGTGCGAGAGATCACAGCGCTGAAGTGATCTAGCATGCCGTGGGTGATCACAGTCACGAATCACACTGAATTCCGACTGATGGCATAGACTGGCCAACTTGAACTTGGGCTTGAAGCTTGAATAAGGTCTGTTGTTTACGTTCACTCAACAAAACCAGAACGTGTGTGGACAGCGTATACATTTCTCGGAATATCGACACATATGTACATATATACTTGTCACGAACAAAAATCCTCACGCAAAGGTGTTCCTGCTCCTGATCAGATAATGTTATCCCCATTGTTAGGAGGAACTGGAGCGAGATTACCTGAAGGGGAGCTGGGAAGGGAATCCTCCTCGAGGATTCCATCGTCGGGGGATGCAGAGCTACGGGTTTCAGGTGAACCAAACCCAAACCGCGATTCGGCTTCTGCTTCGATGAAGTCGAGCTGAATGTCCGCGGTCGCCATGGACTGCAGCTCCTCGTTGTATAATTCGTGCTGGAATTGCATGAAAATGTCCAAAGGAAGACTTGCTCTGGAGAATTCATGTTTGCGGACTTGGTGAGTAGAAGCAAGGTAATTTGAGTAGTGTCGAGCCTCTTTCAACTCCCATGCCGAGGCCAAGGCACGGAAACGCCTGGTCTCCCGGCTTGCATGCTTCATCAGGATAGCCGCTTCGAGGGCCCCATTTGGTAATTGTTTGAGGCCTGCGCCCAGGAGCATCCGACCCTGCGACAATGTTCATTTGCATCAACGGCAATGATATGTGTTATAATACCTTCTTAACATCACTGAGAGACAGTCCGGAGTCCCCTCCAGGCCTGAGTGCTTTCTCAGTGAAATGTAGCTCCAGGGTACCCGCCAGGAGATCCCCAGGTCGGTGATAAGGGGATACCGCTCTCAATGAGGGAGTGCAAAGCTTGGAACCACCCTCCTTCGATCGCGCTTCAGGTTCGGGACAATCGGAGGCAACGGAGGCACTGGGAGAGGAAGGGGGGAGGAGTGGGGAGGAAGGGGGGAAGTCCAGAGAGAAAGATGGGGAGACGGAGACTCCCTTTGCGGGAAGACAGGGCAAAGATTCCAAGTCTGCACAATGGTCATCTGCATAAATGGCCCCGCTACCGTGGTAGAGGACGGGGGGTGGAACTGTCCGAATCATACACTGGCAGGGAGGGATTGTGCCTTCAAAGCAGCGACTCGAAGGTGTTCGACCACTTACGCTCGCGGTGTGGAACAGATGGGAAAAACGCGTGAGAACACTCTAGCGTTTCAGCAAGAGAAGCGGAGCTTGAAAGCACACCACTGCTATGTGATCGTAGCGGTGCTAGCGCACCAAGTCCCCGACTCCGGAATCTGCTGCAATTCACATAACCTGTAAGGCCACGTTCGTGGCAATGCCCGCTACATTCTCACTGTGACGTCGCTTGCGCTGACGCGTCGGTTGTACATCGCCCACTGACAATGGATCGCGCGTCGCCCGATTGCCATGACGCATCACACTCACCAAATAATGTAGCCAAGCTTGCACGTGTCCTCCAATCATATTGTATCGCAGCCCGAGGACCGTGGCACGACAATTCTCCAGAAACATGTACGCAACTCTCGCAATTACTGGCGAATGAGAGCGCAGGTGACGAAGCGAGCATTCGACCCAACGACACCAGACGCCATATGCCGAGAATCCACTGCCGGGTTTCGGGGGCGAATGCTTGCTTCGGCGCCTTCAGCGCCTGCGCTCGCATTCCCCCAACACCCCAATGAGATGTGTGATGAGTTAAACTGGGGTGCCTGTGGCTTGCGATGTTTCGGTCTGCACGTCAAGGGTCCAGATGTTTTCGACTTAGCTTGCCACAACGACCTCATTCAAGTTTTTAGCCTATGATACAAAACATTAGATGACTTCTTGTCTGCTGGTGTGGATGAAATTACCTTGCCGGAGATGGACTTTACGGGTGCAGTGGGCTTGTCCTTGCTCGCCGGGGTTGTACGTTTGGGAGGAGCACCATCGGCCTTCTTGGACACCTCCACGAGGAAGTAGGGCCGGGCTTAGTGAAGACATCCTCCTGGGTGGGTTCGTGGAAGTTTGATGACAGTACTCCGAGTCCATGGCGAAGTGTGGTTGGACAGGAGTGCGCATTTGATCTTTTACTCATGATCAATTTTTTTCCCACCCCACGGGTCGTTTTTGCAGAGAGCGTACGGGCTGAGAAAAAACCCTCCCCCACTAGCGTGGGAGTCGGGGACTACTTCCACGATGCTACCAATTTGGCCTTTCCTTCAAGGGGCCAGTCTAGACTGGTGACCAAGTCCGTCCAAAAGAGGCAGCCGCGACAAACTGGTAAATCTGAGTTTGAATTTGGCAGGGCGAGCGGATTCCCAGAGACATCCGACCTTTAGCCAATAAGATAATGTGCATTTTCGCCATTGGATGCGATAAATGAAAAATAAATGGTAAGGTTAAGTCAATGACACACCGCTCAATTGGTTCACGAAATTCATATCTGGCTACCCTGTCTGACAACGAGAAGATTGACGCGCTCCGGGCATGCCTTATGGTCTGGGTTCTTACTGAGTGTGCCATCGTCCCTCGTGTCTTCCGGACAATGCCCGCATCCAGTCAACACAGAAAGTAAGACCTAAGATGGGCAGAACAAAGAGAGAAAGAGAAGAAAAAAGGGTAACAAGAGGTCCAAACATTGACAGCCCTTCCTCATCCCTTGGGCTTGACCTTGCCCCTCAGTTGCTTTCTCGACGACGACGTGCCAATCCCCGTCATCATCCCCACTGGCATCCTTTTTCGGCTTGCTTGTTAATATGAGCTTGTCCCCACTAATGTCGTTACCCCTCTTGCCTTCGTCGTCCGACGCATCTAGGATCTTGTCGACACGTGTATTCATTGTTTCAGTCCGTCGCCAAGGCAGAGTGAACGAAAACATACGTACATCAAATGCCTCTTCAAGAGGCACAGGCCCGGCCCCAGCTTCTTGGGTACCTTGCCCAAATCCATCGCGTTATGAAATGGCATGGGATGTTCACTCGCATTGTACCTACCACGAGTTGAGCGAAGCGGAACAAGAATAAAGGCTCACTTTTTCGCGAATGCGGTCTTGGCCACCGATGGAATCTTTTTCAATACGACCTCGTCCTTGTGTTGGTTGACATGTTGTTAATGTTCATGCCACTATAGTCACAGTACAGACCGAACGAGATGAGAACGCGCGCATCGACGACGGATACTCGCAGACGCACCTCGACGAATTTTTTGCTCCGAGCATCGCTCACGTTGAGCTCGATCGGCGTGAACCCTTCAAGCTTGGCACACAAGTGCGCGCTCATCGTCTTTCCAATGCCCGGCGGGCCCGAAACAAGGACAGCGCGAAAGATTTTCATCCCATTCTTACCCAGCTTCTTGAAACCCGCTTTCAAACTCGACGACTAGTGTACGACGTACACACCGTCCGGCGTTGACCGCGAAGAGAACACGAAAATAGACGGGCCAGTCGTGCTTCAGCCCAATGCAACCCTCACAAGGCACACACACACGTACACTTCAGTTTTGTCTTTCCCTTTGGCCCTCCTCCCGCTTCGCCATCCGCTTCCGCGTCATCTCGCCCAATACCACCATCCACACCACCCCGCTCGGCCCTGTACACGGACACGGTTATTCTCGAATATGGGATCCAGCACGAGAAGCGAGATACGTCCTAGGCGAAGAAACACCTTTCGAATGCGTTCATCACGGCCGCATAGAGTATCAGCTGCATCGAGATCGAGATCGTTGTTGTCGTAGTCCACTGGCATGGTCAGAAGATTTTGATCATCCGAGTCAGTAGACTGTAGTCTTCAGGTACTGCGCGAGCTTGAAGCTAGGGAAGGGAGACCGACGGCGAGTGCAGAGTCATCATTCCACTTATCATTTGACGTGCTACGTACACGTGGCTACGGAAAGGTCCAGAATGGGCTTGTCAGTCAGGTGACTCTGGGAATCCGCTCGCCCTGCCAAATTCAAGCCCAGATTTATCAGTCCGTCTATCGACGGCTTGCCTCCACCAAAACGTGCTCCGCTGCAGCCGCCGCCGAACCCTCTTCTCCCGAGCTGGCTTTCTGCCGCTCAGATTTTCGTTCCGGTCAGACTTTGAGTCCATAGGGTCGTCGCCCCATCACCACCTTGTGTCGAGCGACGGTGGGCCTTTAAAGTGCCCTCTCCCCCTGGTTATCTTACAGCAGTGCACCCCTTACTCTAGGCGGTGCTCGCTTCCAACAGTTGCGTCCTGAGCCCCTTTCCAGGATCCCTTTACAGCGCTGATCCGTCCTCACGTCTGCAGTGAATAGGCTGCGATATAGTGGCCTCATGTTGGATTGGAAGAGATGCGAAGACAAGAAGTCAAGCGGCCACTCTTTTCCATTGGACCCTCTGCCCGGAGATTGACGACTTCCGTCTTCGGGCCCTTGGCGCTCACACCAAAAGAGGAAGCGCAGCCTTAAGGTTGTGTTCACCCCTCAATAGCTAGCAGGAACGGTCAAATTATTTCGGGCGGGTTGCCTCGTGGATGACCAATCTGTTGCCGCGTGTTGCCACACCCCCGATCCACCGCACGGTAACGTGAGTCTGAGTGATTCGCCGTCCCCCCTAGCTTACTTATAGTGGTGGGAACGAGGCTACTCAGAGAAGAGTGGGACTGACGTTCTGATTTCCTCCACCTCAACTTCATCGTACCAGTGACAAGTATGCCTCCAAGATCCCAGGGCATGAAAGCCTCAGGCGGAGCTCCCGTAAGATTTTCCCCTACGCATTCACTTCTTGCCCACCTGTTGTGGCTTGTAGCACCACAGTGCAGTGCGAGGGCTGAGCGACTCTGGAACCATTCAACTGAACCAGGCTGTCGCGCGCATGCTTCAATACCGTACTCATCCTTATCCACGGCGATCGGACCTAGTCCCTCCACGAGGGGGACTCGGAGATTTATTCTCTGACATCGATTACAGTGCTGATTTCAGTGCTCGCACCGCGGCGTTACCCCTCCAGAATGCGCCATCGGCTACCTATCCCCATCCATCCACTGCAGTTCCAGATTACTCCCACAGTTTCTATCTTCACCCTACTCCCACTCATGATCCCAATACCGGCGCTCCTGCGCATTATCACCAGTCCGCTGTTTACAATCCCCGCGCAGGCCCGGCCACATTTCCTACTGACTTCGACATCCCCCTCCCAGCTATAGACGATGACGCTCCCGAGCGTTGTTATCAACTTCCCAGCTACAATCCCGGTGCAGGCCCAGCTGGATGTTCCACCGACTTCGACAACCTCCTGCCACTGGCAGAGAGATATCATCAGCAACCCATCATTTACCCTCGTGATAAAGCCGGCGCTCACACCGCTTTAGGCCTCGTCTTCGATCCTGCAATCGAAAAATTGGTATACAAAGAACGCCACCCCCGAACACTGTGGTACAACATGCCGCAGACAGTCGACTTCGATCCCGGTCCCTCAAGCTTAATATCCAACGACTACCTTTCTCTCCGCCTCTCATCACAAGTGAGGCATCGGACTGATCAACGTTCAACGACCATGTCTGACATCACTTAGCTGCCCCCTGCCACACCCGGTCCTGCCGCGCTGATCCCCGCCGCGCCTATCCCCGCCGCACCGATACCCGCCGGATCAATCCCTGCCACAGCTTCTACCCCTCAGCCCACTATCGTCGCGCCTATTCTGGAGCCCGGCCCATCCGCAGACAAGATTGCATTGAAAGCCGAATGCAACGAACACACTTTTCGATATTTCTGCGGTGAACGACCTCTACGGGATCAACATGCCGACAGGGCTTGGTTGGGTGATGTCGTTGATGGTATGGCCATTCGTCATGGCGGGCCTGACACAGGTACGTTGTATCATTTATACCCGGTAATCATAACTAGTAATTAATCGGATTCAGCTGCATGGATAAACTGCAACAAAGATATGTTAGAGAAAACAGCGAAGCACACGCTGCACGACTTGACGTACGCCTTCAAACGAGTGGCGAGTAGTCTCATCCACTGCTACTATGGTTTGTCTGTTCCTCTTGGATTTCATGTCAATTTGGCGACCGAGTGGCCACCAATTGTGACCCACGTCCTGGGAGAGTGGCGCTACACAGACGACGAACAGTTTGTAAGTGTTTCACTAATCACTCTTCCTTGTCACTGATTTACTATCTACAGGGTCAGTCCAACGAGTCTGTGAAGGTGCCCTTTGGGCATCCTGCGCTCGTCGGGACCTTGCTACTCGCATTGTGGTATCAGCCTACGAGAAAGCGCCCCCTCTACCCTTATTTACCCGAAGGTAGTGCAGGGCTGGATAGGTTGCTCACATACTGTGCAGCAATCCTCCATTGGGCGTTAATGGGCGTCAGAAGAGGTGGAACGGTAATTTTTGAATCTGACGTTTTTGGTATCACTTATGACAATGCTCTCAAACGCATCCAGCAACTGCGTGCTGGGGGGGCTGATGACGTTGATAGAGTACAATTTTTGCAATTGGTCGACAATTTGCGAGTTCGTGGTGCGCAGCTCGCTGCAACTCTTGGACCGTCGTAGTTTCTTTGAATATGATATTCTCTGTTTCCGGTGGTGTCTAACCTCATTGATGAATAATTGACCTGAGGATCCCCAAGCATTTGTGCACATGGAAGTCTCTCCGCACTCGTTCTGGCCATACAACTCTATTCGTAAACTACCATACATCTTTTGCTTAGCCGTAACTAGGGACTGGAAAGAACTGTGTGCGCGAAGGAACGGACTCGGACTGGCAGTCAGGAGTGCGGTGTGAGTGGCACCTACGTCTAACCGAGGTTGTTGGTCATGAAGCATAGGGACAAGGGTGAGGATGGGCAATGGCCCGAAGCACTGTGCGGGCGAGTGAGCTGCATTCCCAGATGGAAGAAGCCTGCGACGCATGCAGCAGAGCTCACCCCATACAGAAGGAGAGGGCTCCAGTGGCACATGATAGAATCAGTGGACACTACATGGTGCCCCGGCCGCCTGCGATTGTGGCATTTAAACATTTTGTGTGGCACGAGAGCACTCCCCAGCCCGAGAAGTCGCAGTTTGACAGTCGATAGTGAACTCGTTGGAGGTCGTCCTCTTGAGCTCATCGGGGTGCTTTGCACGGTCAGCTTGAGCACTCTTAGCACTTTCGTCACCGGGAGATACGCAGAAGATGTAGGGCATGACGTCCCCCACCCGGGCGCTTCCACCTTTGGCTTTCAAGCGCAATGCGACTTGGACATGCGGCTGGTTCTTCCCATCGGGGTAATCCTCGGGATTTTCGCCCAGTCGCTGGGGAATCAGGTTTATCAGCACTGCTAAAGACGGTTCCAAATCCACCATACCTTGAACATGATGAAATCTTCCACCTTGACCTTGCCGGACCGCACGTCGATACCAACGGTAGACAGATACTCGTGAATGTTCTCCACCACATTTACCGCCGCTTCCCCTGACAGAATCTGATCCAGTGCATACCTGCCAAACCGTGTCAAGTCGTAGACAAAAAATATGTAGGTATCACTCACTGAGAGGTTCTTCGACAAAGCGCAATACTCTCTGCGCTTCATATCCAAGCCTTTGATCTCCGTGGACGTCCGCGAGTCGCCTCGATCTTAATAGCAGCGTACTTTTTCTTCTGAAGCATGAGCAGTCGCGCAAACACGCTGTCCAAGTCGATCTCGAGGAGTTTGTACCGGTCGTTGGCAGCCTTTTTGAAATCGGCGGAAATCCTGAGAGCGTCGGAGAGTTCGGTGACGTTGAAGTTGAGGAAGACGGAATCCGTGTCACCATAAACGAGCTGGGTGAAAAATCGTTATGCAGGTACCAACGACAAGCATGTGGTATCTGTCGCCCACCTTAAGCTGTAGACTTTCTGCCAATTCACACGTATGGATCAAAATCTCTCGCCCTTTGAACGTTGTGAGAGCGGCGAGAGGAAGTGCGTAGAATCTAGAATATTCAAAGCAGAGACACCCATACATACTGTTCGCAGTAAGCTTGAGCGCTTGTTGCTTGATGTCGTACTAAGTCGTAAAAGTGTCGTTAGCCTTGGGCTGTCTGGAACTACTGGTAACCCTACCTGGAGCAGCTTTGCATGGGTTATCAAATGATGGGTTATCGAATGATCTTTCTTGACTTGTCTGCGGCGTTGGACGAGCGTTGCAATAAGCCGATGCAACACTCCTTGCGGTACTTCGGCACCCCCGTCATCCTTTTATAAGCGTCAGAAAGGCTCGGTTCAGGATAAATATTACGCACCCTTCCGACACCCTCTCCACGATCGTAAAATTGATGTTATATACTCTTGAATGATACTAGGATATAACGAGTTGAAGTCCATGACAAGAATTAACTCGTCCCACAAACGTGGTTCAGGCGGAAAAACCAAGCCGCCCTTGTACTTGTCTCGTTTGCCTTTACCAGTTTTCGCCCCACCGCCGCCCTCAGCGTCAACGTCATCGGCTTCAGGCTCAATCTTCGGCGTTTTTTTGCCAAAGGTCTTATCGGGGCAAATGGATTTGAGCTTGTGGAACTCGTGGAGCAGAATGTACTCGTTACGCTCCGCTCGTCCACCGTTCAGGGTCTTGTTCCTACATGCATTGCGGAGCGTCTTCAGCGTTGGTAGAGTACCAACTGAGCGAACACTAACCATGCATTTCCGGCCAGATTCGTGAGCTGTCTCGTCAAGGGAAGTATCCTTGGACGCGATGGCCATTTGGTAATGGGCGTCGAGCTCGCAGCCTGAGTGTCGCACGAACGTCATGAACATATCGGGTGACGAGACACTCCCGTCAAAGTATGTCGTCGGGGTCGATATCTTGTCGTTCGGACTTGATATGCGTCTTGCACATTTCGCTCAAAGACCTCGTAGACGAGATCGTGCTCTATCCACACGATCAATCAGCAGACGAACAAGTAAAATTAATGATGACGTACGCGTGCACCATCGCTAGCGAGATCGCATAATAGTCGACCAGATAAGAATTTGATATTCATTCCTTGTCTCCCAATTGGAATCCATTTCGCCCTCCGGAATCGTCCAAGGCGCGGCCAGTGTTCAGTATGGAGGTCCTTCATCCGTCCTAAAAGGACATCGAGGGAAACATCCAAGAAGTCATGACCCACTAGGACATCTGGATCCGCCTTGAACAATGTGACTGAAAGGGAAAACAGTCAAAGCAGTGCCCCAATATCTCCAACGATCGAACACTTACCCAAAAGACTGTTGAGAAGCATACGTTCATTCTGCATAGGTGATATCATACCCTTCCCATTGACTCTCGAAGTTAGCAGGGAATTTGTCCAGAGGACGTACGAACATACGAACCGAACAGGGTAACTGCTCTGGTCATCCAACTGCACTGGAAAACGAGTCAAAATACTTTTTAGAGATCACGTTGTGGATCAAAGCCTACCATCACATCAGATGCTCGAGGTAGTCTAGCCAGAACATGCGAAGACTACGCCCATGAAGGTGCAGCTCTTGGGAGCAACTTCTGGATTCGAGTCAACGTGTCTAGACACTCTCGAGGAGAACACGTTCAAAGAGGGACCCTAGATGCGGACGGAGTCGTAGAGATTTCTGAAAGTTAATCTTGGTGAGTCGATCTGGTACCGCAGAATGAACAGCTATCGACCTTAATTCTAGTACATTTTTACAAATGCGTTAGCGTTAAACACAGGTACAGCCTGTATTTGATACATGAGTTCACGCACTTCGGTCATTATACGATATGCGCGAATAACAATATATGTACAGAATATGTTCATTATATGAAAGTAAAACATATGACAAATGAATTAGATCAAAACACAATTTATTAAACAACGTGTTACCA
>JBBPOC010000207.1:3840-22872 GCA_038091235.1 Tylopilus rubrobrunneus | reverse complement strand
AGCAGAGAAAAATGGACAGATGAATCCCATAGCTAGGTGCTTATCAAGGAGGGTTTGGAGAAACCCAAGCTCTGAAGGCAAAAAGGAGTAGGTGGTACCAAGGGGAGGAGTAGGTTCTTCTTCAAGCTCAATTTTTAGAGCATCCTTGTGATGTGGAGCAAGTGTGTTAGCTTTGCTTTTGCTGAAAACATCAGTGAAGTCATGATATTTAATAGTAGAGAGATTGGTAAGTGTGGAAATAATAGAAGTGGAGTGAAGATCACTCTCCTTTGAATGGAGTTGCAGGCTGAACTGGATGGAACCCTGAAAGCAACAGGCTAGTGCAAAAGCAGAACCACTGATGATTGTAATGGGCAGAGCCTTGCAGTTAGAGAAATGTGGTGGATTAGATGAAGTGGGGTCAGCCAGAGGAGGTAAGTCCAGAGGCTATGGAGGTGAGCTTAGAGGTGCTGGAATGTTTTGTCCAAGTGAATGAAATGAGATACTGCTCAAACCCAGTCAATTATAATCAATGAATTGTAGTGGATTAGCCAGTTGTATGTCCTAAAACAAGAGAACAACTTGAAGATCCATTCATCAGAGTGATATTACTGGTTTCAAAATGAACAAAGAGATTGAGAGCTTGAGTTATAGTGGAGTTCATAGTGCTATCAAAGAGTTGGAATTGAAGCAGAGGTACAAAGTAAGCAGGAAGATTATAATCATTAATAAAGGAGTTATTTATGAAACAATCAGAGGATCTGGAGTCTACAAGCATGGGAAACAAAGGTATGTCATAGGAGAGCAGAGAGACTGAGAGTATAAGTGATTTGGGATCTAAGAGAGCAGACACATTAAGGTGGATCTCCTTGGGTATACAATTGGTATTAATGCAACTTCCAGTCTGTGTGAAGTTATGGAGGTCATGAACTATTTTTTTGCCTTTGTGGGGGAGACCTTCAGTTTGGCTTCTGAAGTTGCTATTTTAGTAGTGTGGGCCTTGGATGTGCACAAAGAAGACTTGGGGCAGTTCTCGGCCATATGTCCTACAGCTCCACAGAACATACAGAGCTTGTTGTTGAAATGATGCTTGCATTTGGCAGCAGTAAGCTTGCTGTCCTTTTCTAGTTTTGATAAGATGTCAGGTTTGGGGGTGGAGGTATTAGCAGCCTTGCCTTTAGACTCCTTGGAGTCCTTGGAGAAGCCAGAGTTGCTTTTAGAAGAAGCTGGAGTTGGTTTGTTATTGGAGGGTTTGGAGGATAATGAAGTAGTGAAGGATTTCACTATGTGATTAAGCTTGTGCATCAATGGCCTGTGTGAGTGAATAGAATTCAGAGAGGATGGGAAGCTTTCTGACACAAGGGATCTCATTTTTGATATGGTTGGAAAGACCATTGTAAAAGTGGTGCCGAAGAGCACCTTTTCTATATTGCTGGACTTGCAAAGTAATCTGGTTAAACTCCACAACATACTTGTTGATTCTCTGACCATCTTTCATGGAATATGGACTGAAGTTGGTTTGGAGCTCCAAAATGAACTCTTTGAAATCATTTGTTCAGACTGGATGGAGCACAGGATCTTCCATCTGGAGGAAATTGGGTTTGAACCATTCAAGAACCATGCCCTTTAGGTATGACTGCACAAAGGTGCCCTTAGCACAGTTAGTATGAAAAGCCTTGGGACAGTCCTGGAAGTTCAGTTCACACTGAACCAGGAAGACCTGGAGTTTGCAGGGATTTGTCCCATCAAACTGGTCCAATTCCTGGACTTTGGTGTGTGAAGTTGATTTGGAGGAAGGGCACTGAGAGGAGCAAGCAAGATTTTGAATGGCATTTGTGAGCTGTGCAAGTGTGTCATAGAAGATATGTTCTTCATCATCTTTGTCATTCTCATTGGGGTCAAAGGGATCATCATTTGGGGCTAAAGGATTATTGTCAGGGTCATTGCCTAGAGGGGCACCTCTAGGGAAGTCTGCAAAGTCTGGAACTCTGGAGTTGCAAGCATGTGGGACTTGGCTTCATTGTATGTGGTATGCCCTTGTTAGAGTTTGTGCCAGATTTAGAAGACATTGGAGGGTCAGAGGTTCAAAGGGGGTGCAAGATCTAAGTTTGAAAAGGTCTTAGTCTGCAAGGGATAGAGAAGAGTTATTGAGACTTCTTCAGAGACAAGGAGATGAGAATTGGAACTAAGTCTTATTTAATATTTGAACTGAAGTACATCTTGGAGTATGTAGGGTTTATTTATGTTGGAGCAGAACAGCATTAGTAATGGAGTGCTATGGATGAGTAAGATGATTGGTAAATGGAGGATAAGTAAGTAGGAACAGGAATGAATAAAATAGAACTTGAGATATATATGAGCTGGAGCTGTGCTCCTAAGTGAAGCACAGGTTAATGGAGACAAATGACAGTGAGACTAAACTAAATAGAGAACAAAGAATGGAACGTAAAGTGTCCTAAGGTCCAAAATGAAGTCCTGAGTGAAAATGCTCCAGAGTTGGTCTTGTGAGGTCTGGAGTTGAGTCCAAAAGAGCAGAGTTGGACTTGATGAAAGTATGGGATATGACAGGATGCCAAAATAATGGCAGAACTGTGGACAGGACTTGGCAACTAGGACAAACAATTCAGACCAAGTTGGCTCTTGCAATTGGTGTGTATGTGTTATTGCTGCTCTGCTTGCATGCATCATAAAAAGTGGAATTGCATCCATAGCAGAAGTTGGCATGATCAAATTGCAGGACCCAGAAAGCACCTTGAATAAGCACTTGACAATGAGAGCATTCAAGATATCCTTCCATTGTGTGTAAAATAGTTCTTTGCAGCAATGAGTAAAAGAATGATCACTAGACAGCTTATCTCCTTTGGTATTGTTATATACCATTCCAACTCTAATCCTCTGGACCACCTCTGGACCTTTCATGATAAACTCCAATGCTTTCTCACTCAGGAGTTCACCTCCAACCTTTAGACACCCATTATGTATCTTTTCATATCTCTGTTTTACTTATGTCTCCCTCCAATCTCCATTAGTACTAGCCCCAATTTGTAATTACCTCTGAACCTGTGCTTCACTTAGGCAGCTCCAGCTATGTCTCTCTCTCCACTTCCATCTTACTCATCTCTGTTCTGTATTACCAATCACTTTACTAATGTGATGAACTCCATCACCAATCCTATGCCAACTCTGTAGTATATAAGCTCTAGACTTCATGTACTTAGCTTTAGCCTCATTATTGACTTTTATTATCCTTCTGAGCTTCAATCATTTCTGATTCTCCAACCTTTAATTCTTTTCTCTTAAATCTGGGACACATGACCTAGCAAGGAAGCAACACATAAACTGAACCTAATATCCTATCATGTTCACAACTCTGGAGGTCTGGAGTTTGACTTAGAGGATTGCACAGTCCTAATAGGAATACTCCATTACAAATCCTTGAACTCATCAGGTAGCTTGATATGAATCCTAATGAGCATAGAACTATAAATGCACTATCTGAAAATATGTTGCATGGGAACAAAAGGTTGCACTTGGAGCATATTAATAATATCTGGACTCATTTCCAAAGTAAACATAGAGTGGCCATAATTTCACATTGCTAAAGGATATTAGCTGTGTGGAATCTAACCAAAACATTAGTGCAACTATATGTTGGGGCAATATGCAGCCACCAGTGGGATCTGGAATCATGTCCTGCAATTGGTGGTGTGCTTTTATGAAAACCTTTCAATAGAAAAGTTTACCATATATGCCTGTGTCTTCAGTAAAGGATGGGCATCACCACTATAGAATGTAAGGCTCAAAGCAAAAAGATTTGCAATGTGAAAAGTCTCAGGTAACCACCCTTACAAGTTGGTCCTGGGTGCTGTATAAGTGGTGCCACAAACATGCAAGCAGCCCAATTAGTATGGTACAAGTTCTTGGACCAAAAATCTAAATTTCCAACAATTTTGATAAGCTTTTCAAAGCCTTTCTTGGACTTTTGGATGCCACTGGCATGGTTCCAATACCAATCACTAATGCACTACAAATTCTTGTTCACTTCAGGTTCTGGAAGTGGATCAACCTCACTTTGACCTTCAAGATCAGCAACAGGAATTGAAGCCTTATCATATGTATGAAACAAGCCAAAGAAATTCACTTGAGTGACCAAGATGGAATATTGTTGCTGTAAGAGAGCTTGAACAATTTGATGCATTGAATCAGATGCTGGTGAGGCCAAATGGACCTTTAGTAACAATAGACTGATAAGAGTCTGAGATGACCATATGTTCTCCAAGTGTGGCCATTTCCAACACATTTTGTGAAGAAAGTAATAGCAAAAGTAGCTCAGGGAGCATATTATGAAAATATCTTGGAGGGTGATGGTTGGCTTGCCAGCTTCCATGAACAGACAGGGGTAACAAGTCATGATCATCCTACACCCATGTTAGATGATTGTATTTCTGATGAAGAAGAGTAAAACATGTAGACACTACCTTGCTGAACTTGGGCTCTGGAGTGTGTGTAGCTCTGATATGACTCTCAGCTGTTGCCAGGTAGTCCAAACTGTGGGAAACACAGAAACAGGAGTCCAAAAGCACAGGAAACACAAAAGCAGAAGGAAGAAGTTGGACAGTACACAAGCTAATGGCCAACTTGAGAACAACTCAGCAACAATCCTTTACATGAGCAGGATACCTTCAGACTACCAGATGATGTTTTATTGTCCTAAGATCTATATATCCTTTACTCTTTCATGTGCTGTGCACCAGATGCCAACCACTAATGGAGCCATGTAAACCCCAGTGATCAATTAGCTTGAGTAGCAATGTTTTACTAGTGAACTGCTACTACTTACCAATGTAAAAAGACATTCACCAACTTTCCTTGCACTACAAGATAGAACCATTGGTTATTGCTTGTTTCATTAGTGGGTTGAACAAAGATGAATTCATTTTTACTGGCAGGTTCATGGCCACTAGGTATGGAAATGTTGAGATTGCTAACCTGGTGGATCAAAAAATGTGAAGCTGCTGATTATACATACCATAAGTTTTAGTAATGAATATGAGCAGAATAGGGGAAACATTGCCATCATCAAACATGTGAAGTCATATTGCAATGACAAGAACTTGAAGGTTTGTGTGCTATGATGGTATAGTAGCATGCCAAATATCTGCAAGCAGAGCTATAGCATGGATGATAAGATTTACAAGACTGAAAAAATGATCTAGAACTTATGATAGGTGGTGAATGTGGCCATATATGTCTAGTGTTGCCAAAGGTTGAAGTGAAGAGTAACTAAGGTGAATTTGTGAATTGAAATGCCTATTAACATATGTATTCTGACTGAGGAAAGATTAATATGGCACCATGTTAGGACTGTGCAATCCTCCAGGTCAAACTCTGGAACTCTGGAGTTGCAGACATAATGGGACTTTGGGTTCAGCTTGTGTGCTGTCCCCTTGCTAGATCACATGTCCTGGATTTAGGAGTCCTAAGTGAGACACAGGTTCAGAGATAATTAAGAAGCAGATCTAATACAAATGGAGAGTGGAGGAAACATGAGTGAGTCAGAAAGATAAGAAGTGTAACATAACAGAAGTCCAGAGGTTAGAGGTGAACTCCTGAGCAAGATTACATTGGAGTTTGAGGTGAAGGAACCAGAGATGGTTCTGGAGGGTCAGAGTTAGGATGGTATATGATACACCAGTAAAATCAGATGCTAGCATTTTGTAGAACATTAGCATGAAATTTAGAGTGCACTTTGGCTGAAGAAAGATTAACATGGCAGCAGTAAAATCAGATATTTAGACTAGCACCTCATATATAAGCCATCAGTATGAACTTTGATATGCATTCTGACTAGGCCCAAGTGCAATATATGAATTTGAACCTAAGTATTCTTGTCTAGCTCTGTCAAAGAGGTGGATAGCATAAACAGTAAACAATTCTGGATGCTCTAATGATGTAATTATATAAGAGTACATAGTATAACAGCTTGAACTTGGGTGCAGGTCTTATAACCAACTGATGAATAATTCATGCAATTTGAAAGAAATCCATTGACTGTTCTTGCTGTCATAGATAAGTTATAACCACAACACAATGCTGCTCTTGCAAAACTCAACAAGAAATTCAATTGAAGTTGGTGAGGTTTTGCAAGAATATACTATGATTGCTCTAGAGCACTAGAAACAAAGGCATTGCTAGAAAGTTGGTAGGATTCAAATTGATAGGGTGCCAATACAGCTTTTAACACATTCCTGGCCACCTCCCTAATACCCTTTTGGTGTTAGAAAAGGTCTACCAAGAGTAGCATGCATGCTATGGAAAATAATGACATATAATATTTGGTGGAAATCCAATTGGGAAGTCACCTGAAGCAATTTACTGAAAAGCTTTGGCTTTAATAACTATTTGAATTTGAATGATGTCTTGAATTAATACACTCAAAGCCTTTCAATTATTATTAAATCTAGAACTTACAAACAATAATAAGAATAACTTACTATTGGTCACTTCAGTATGAAGTTGCCCAAGATATGAGTTGGACCTAGACTCAATGAGTAGAGCCCCAATCATACTCCAAATGATAGCCTGGATTGTGTTTACAGGGGATTAGATGCACTTGCATGCATGCACATAACATGAAGTACACTCACCTGATATTTCATGTGGGGCCAAGGCTAATAGCATAAAGATTTACCACAGCTAGATCTACAAAGCAAAATTTTGGTACTAGGTTACATCTAAAAATACAAACTTACTGGGTAGGATCTTGATTATTCTCTTGAGGAATAGGCTGCCAGGGCTGGTTGAGAAAGTGCTATTCAACTCTAAGTTAACAAGCAAGAGTTGAATATATGGCACTAAGTGTCTGAGTGGAGATGAATGATAAATTAACATCAAGACTAGATATATCCTATGAAGTAATGATTGTCAAATAAAATCAAATTGTATAACTTATAATAATCACTTGAAGCATAGTGGTAGGGTAGCCTGAGGCTCCACCAGAATACCCATCAAGTGTTTACAGATGTTCAAGTATTAGAATCTAACAACAAAGGTTGCTATACTCACATGGGCTTCAAGTTCAGCATGAGACCCTACAAAGTTCCAAACTTGAAAGAAACCATAATGAGCAGAAGACTAATATTAATGTGTTGGATTTATAAGCAATAAGAAGTGGGTATAAGTTAGTACTACCTACTAGGACTTATCCAGAGTGGAAGTGCATAGATCAAAAGGAAAATATGAACCTGTGAGTCCACTGGAAGACTTGCTTGAAAGATACATGATGGGTTGAAGTTATTAGATGTTGAGTAGTGACTGAGCTGACTTGGAGGAAATGTAAATATTGAAATGCAAGTTGTCAAGTCCACTTCATGACTAGTTAGATTGCTGTAGCAATTGTGACTCAACCTCAGTAACATGATGGATATAACCTAGGGCCTGATTCACATACCACCATTTTAGTGCATTCGGATTGCAAAAAGATGAGCTGAATGGGATTGAACATGAAATGCTTGCCCTAGTGTTACATTCTAGAAGTCACAACTGTACAATAGGTGACAAATCCTATTTTTAGATAGTATCACCAATCCCAAGCCAGATTCCATAGGTCTCAACATCTCAATGCTCTATCTCTTCCCATATTACTTATAATGAACTTGAAACAAGTTTGAAAGGCACAAGCACTGTGTTAAGACTGTATAATCCTCCGGGTCAAACTCTGGAACTCCAGAGTTGCAGATGTAATGGGACTTCAGGTTCAGCTTGTGTGCTGCCCTCTTGCGAGGTCACATGTCCTGGATTTAGGAAAAGGTCAGAGATAGGAGGGTCAGAGATGTTCAGAGGTCAAGAGGATTTGTCAAGTCAATAATGAAGCTAAAGCTAGATACATGAAATCTTCACTATATATACTATGGAGTTGTATAGGATTACTAATGGAGTTCATCGCATTAGTAAGTGATTGGTAAACGTGGAGATGAGTAAGACAGATACAGAGGAAAACATAGCTGGAGCTGTGCTACACAGCTTTGGAGATAATTAGAAAGCAGATCTAGTACAAATGGGGAATGGAGGAAATGTAAGTGAGTCAGAAAGTTACAAAAGTGTAATGTAGCGGAAGTCCAGAGGTTGGAGGTGAACTCCTGAGCAAGAATGCATTGGAGTTCAAGGTGAGGGAACTGGAGATGCTTCTGGAGGGTTGGAGTTAGGATGATATATGACACACTGGCAGAAAGCATTGCAGCCAAACAAGTAAAAATGATAGTAACAATGCACCATAGAACTCATAGTCTAGGTTATGCATCTGCTCCCAGTTAGCACATAGACACCAGTTATGGAAGAACAAGTAGTGTCACAGACTAACCAAGGACAAGCTACACTGCTTCCAGGTAATGCTATGAATACATTCAACAAGCAAAAATCCAGTAAGTCTTATCATTCCAAGTCTATTAGAGGAAAGCTTTTAAAGCAAGCCCATAGACTCAATTGCTAGGACAAGCAAGGACTTAACAAGCCCAAGTCTAAGTAAGACCTTGCCCTAACATTCTACAAGACAACTGAAATCAAATACTAGTACCTATCAAATCACATTACTTACAAATCTTATCACTTCTACAAACCAACAAAGCTAAACATTACTACCTACTATGAAAGCCTATTACCTAAATTCCCAAACTACATATAGGAGTACTTACCCAGTCCCTAACCACTCTTGCAGCTATTTTGATGCTTACAAGTGAGTAGACAAGAAGTCAAAGTATGTAGCACAAGCTATTCCCATTGAGTTCAAAGTTACAAGGACCAGGTAATAAAGACAAACATGGCATTTATCTCAGCAAGTCTCACTAAGGACCTCTTCAGTTGAGGCAATGGAAAGCAGATTATTTTAAGTCATAGGAATATTGCATCACATTCTTCACACTCACATTGCCAGTGACCAAATAGCTATTTATTAGCAAGAAAGTGGTTATTAAGCTTCACTGGGACCCTCTTATGGATAACCTGTCACTCTACTCACTCCTCTCCTCCCTTTCCTTCTCAAAAGTTATATCTATGTCAGCTATTGATAGAGCTACCCAAAAATATGGTATAATATTTGTAATTTCAGATGATAAGTCTTTTCACAAACTGTTATAAGATCACAACTTACATGGTTTTTCAGTGCCTTATCTACTAATAGAGACTACATCTTCCATCCTCTGAGATGCTATTGTAACAGGAGTAAGTAAATAAGCTATTACTAACAACTCACAGCTACAAAGTGTAGCATATTCATGGCTCACCCATATCAGGAGTGCAATCAAGATGATTATGCATTTGGACTGGTTTTGCTTCTTGCAAGATTGCCTATTATTTATACCAATGCCTCTGAATCTATTTGCCTGAGGCCTCACTATCCCCCAGGATTTCCATTTCCTTTAATAACAACTAAAGTGGGATGTGAATACTGCCTATCATTACTAGTATATGTGGGAGGAGTTATACATCATCTGGTTTGCCAACAGTTCACTCCATTATATCCTACATCAGATGCTGAGAAATTACTTCATTTATGATATCAATGATAGCCCATGCCTCATCATAATATGCCTTCACTGTATCTTGCAAGCCCTCTAAGTCTTTCACAGCTTTTTGTGGCAGAACAACAAGATCTCAAAGATCTTCTATAAATAGACCATCTTTGGTTTGTATTGCCATATTATTGTTCCAGCAGGTTGTTTGGAGCCAGGGGCTTACAAAGTGGTAGTCTGAGTTAGTGGGCATTATAGCATCCTTGAGTTTCTTGTTTAGATTTGATAGAAAAGCTTTCAAATTCTTAGCATCTAACTTATCCGTGGGATTTCTTTATATAGATTGGGGCTCCTCAATTACTTCCCAAAAGGTATGCTGTTTGTCTTGGCCTTGTGTCTTTAATTTTTGGGCCTTGCATTTCTTCCAAGTTTTAGGATAAAATATATGGTTGTATTGTTGTTTATAATACTTTCTTAGGACTTGCCAATACTATGGAGCATGCTTCACAGGCAAAAGCATCTCTTATAGGTAATCCATGAACAATAGATCAAGAACCTTGAATTCATGGTAGTTCTGGTACTATCATCACCCCAAGTGTGGTAATAACATGTTTATAAATGTTGGATTGCTCAAATATGATGAGCAGTATCTTATGTTTGAACTTGATATGTCCTTTTACTACTGAGTTGACAGGATGGCTTCATCACATAACTCACATATAGGAAGTCCAAACTTGGTATTAAAGACTAAGCAGAGCTTGCTAAGATAGATGTTATACAACAAGTGTGTGGAGGACCTTGATAAAGACTGCCAAAGTGAATTAATTTGCAGTCAATAAGATGACCTATAATTCAATTCACCTGGAAAGGATCATTGACTGCTTCCACTGGACCATTCTCAGACTAGATAGATCAAACCAGTCTGTGGTCAATAGGGATGACCCAGGATTAATGTACTTGGATAGGATCTAAGTTAATCATATCTGATCTCAAAGCTTTGGCTTGTGTTGTTTCCAACAATGACTGCATATGCTTTGTATTATTATTGTCTTTTTTTTTTTTTTCATTTGCCTTGGCTCATGCTTGTTCAGTCACTTCACATACAGAGAATAGGTAGGATGGGATATGTGAGTAGAAGAAATGCTAGCATATTAGAATGTCTGCATAATTTGCAGGTTTAAAAGGCCAAGCATTAGCATAGACTCAGAGTATTGAACATCATTAGAACAGTAGACCTTTTGAAGTAATACTAGCCAGCAGAATCTTTTCAATATCATAGTCATAGGGAAAGCCTAATGTTTATTTGTGCTTCAGTCAAGTAGCACTTGATATCACTTTCAAAACTTGGCCTTTAACTATAGGGTTATATATAAAGCCAAATACAAAATAAATAAATAAGATACTATTAAATATATCTTGTTTCACTTGTAGGATTTTGCACATTTCAGTTGCAATTCTAAAAAGGACTTTCAATGTAGTATGTTTAGCCACTGATTCCAAACTATTGCTGCCTTGAAATTGCTATCACCTAACAACACTTTATGAGAGAGATAACAAGCTTTTAATTTTTATATCTTGCCATTTTAGTACATTTCAACCATTGATTGTATAACCTATAGGGCTGTAGCCCAGATGTAGTGAAATAAGAGGAAGTGAGAAGAGGATTTGGAAAACTAAGATGTTGAATACAGCATACTACTCCTAATACAAGCAGTAAAATAAGTGTTGGAGTAAGTGATATATTAATATATGCATGGATTTAAGAGCACACCACATAGATGGATTGGTAAAATGACTTTGTTACAGATGAAGAATAAAAACCAAGGTCTTTGCTTTTCAATAAGAATTAGCCTTTGTCTCTTTCTGTAACATGCATAATCCAAGCAATCTATATATAAAAAGATGCTATATTTGGAGGAAAATAATGAATTGTATTCATATCAATGGAAGAGATTTGTATGAACCTATTAAGTTATTGGAGGATCATGGTTTTTAATAGTTATTGAGTACATTTGTTAAATAGTTAAATAGTTACACTAATCAAGATCAACAGCATAAATAATATATTTGTTACCATAGACTTTGGATTGTGTGCAACTAATGTGGTTGAGTATAATAAACAGTTTTCACAAATGCATCCCCATGCTCCATCAGCACATGTGATGCTAGAATATGGCACACTGTTGAGAATGTACCAGTGTGGGTGGTTAATGGATAGTGTAAGTACATCTGTGCAAAGATTGTAACCATGTTCTTGGGTTTCAAAAGGAGTGAAGAAAACTGTCATTTATTCTTTGCATGCCAAATACTATTGGTTTGAATTTGGTATCATGTTCAAACCTACTAGGATGGTAAGGCTTTTTTGTTATGCAAACACACATATTCTTCAGCCAAGCCCTGTATGCCCTAATCAACCTGTCTTGCCTTTCTTTGTTTCTGTAAAGAGTGCCTTCACAACCCAGAGTCATGAGACTGGCTTATACACCACTTGAGAGGTGTGTTGAGGCCAGCACCATTTTGTGATAACAATTTGAGGGATAGCACTTCCCACACATTTGTGCCTTTGAGAAAGGTTGTCAAAGCCCAGTTCAGCACTACCTTTACAAACCAATTTCAATTTTTACAACTAGTACTTATTATTGGCTAAGAGAACTGGCATCCATGAAAGTGAGCATGATCCCCCTGAGGATAATGACATTGAGGATTGGCTGGACAATGCTTACTCCTTCTCTGTTTCCTTGATGAACAATCACTTTCCTTCACCCAATGGGACAGTTGCCACCCACAGAGGTTTCTATCTGTTCCAGCCTTTTTCTGTTTTTGTTGCCACTGATTCATATCCAATACCAGATGAACCACAGCTACCTTGCTTAGCCAAGGTTTGCTAGCAAAGGATGCCTGGATTGATATGATGCACAGTTTTCTTATGTTTTGAATCTGACCTTTCAAATGCCTTCTTCATACTTGACCAAGCCTTGTAAGCTGTATTAGGGTGAGCACAGTATGAAGGAGCACATCCTCAAATCAAGTTTAGCACCTATTTATATCCTGAACCCACAAACCCAAACCCAGCTCCAGTAACCACCATAATCTCTGCTGCCTGGTGGTTACCCTTGTCAGAGCTTGCTTGCCTCCAGTGACATATCACCCATACTGTTTCTTTCTTCCATGTCCATGCTGAGGAGGGTACAGCATGAATTTGCCTGTCCACAGGGTGCTTTTCCCTCTTACATGGTGAAGCTGTCTCTGTGAGCCTGAGCTTTTGCCTTCATACATGTCATTCTTTCTTCTGCTTGTGCAAAATGTTGCACCCTTTACAGAAACAAAGAATGGCAAGATGTTGATTAGGGTGTACACTATGGTGAGGTTTGGCTAAATAATATGTATGTTTGCATGTATGAAGAAGCCTTACCATCCCATCCAAATTCCAATCTGGTCCTAGTATGGAGGTATTTTGGATAGGTCTTGAACATCATACCAAATTCAAACCAATAGCATTTGACATGTAAAAAATGAATGATAGTCAACAACCCAAGGACATTGGTTACAACCTTTGCACAGATGTACCTACAATAGTATCTGTATTCATTAACCACTCATGCTGGTACATTCTTGACAATGTGCCATGTCCTAGCCTCACATGTGCTGATGGAGCATGGGAATGAAACTGTGGATTAGCTGCATTTGTGGAGACTGTTTACCATACCCAACCATATCAGCTGCATGCAATCTAACTCCAACCACCATGACCTCTAAGTCTAGAGAATTGCATTAGTGAATCAACCAATATGTCCAATCATTCCATCCAACAAGGTATGCATTCATTCCCATGGTGGATCATATACTGGATGAGCTGTAGGCATTGTTCTAGTTGTAAGATGAGCATCAGATGTTACAACTGCTGTTGCACTCTTTCCTCACAAATATTCTTTGCAAGCTGGGTAATTTTGTTACTGGGATGGTTCAAAGATATATTAGACAATAGAAGCACAGATACAGTATTCTAGAAGGAACAGATAAACCAAATTAGGCTTCAACAATCACTGCCCCTGCATATTTTTGCCAGCAAGCAATACACACTCTTCCTATCTATGTCTCCTGAGTTCTCTGCCTGTGGTTTATTGCAGGCAGTATCCTTATTATCAACCAGTGCACATATTATGGTAACAGGCTCTGCTGCCTATATTCTTCCTCTGTTGTGTGTCTAAGTTCTCCATCCAGAGGTAGTGTCCTCATTTTCTGCAGCTGACTGTGGTAACAGGGCTCCACCTATACTCTCCCTTGTTCATGATTTACTATAGGTAGTGGTGCATTCAAGTTCTTTGCCTATGGTTTACTGCAGGCAGCATTTTTGTTTTCTACATACTTTCAGCCAATTATTATGACAAGCTCTACTACCCACTGTTACACTATGTCACCTAGACCTAGTGAAGCAAACAGAGTGCCACTCAGTAGTAGGCATGAAGGACTACTCAAGACTTAAAAAATAAGTCTTGGATGAGACTAAGCCTAAGCAATACAAATTGTGTAGATCTAGAATAAGGAATACTATTACAACAGGGCTCTACTTATAGGTAGAGTAAACATGCACAGACCATCAACTAAATAAGGAGAGTTACTAAGAAAGGAGACAGGATGTGTAAGTGAAAAGCATATTATAGGGCTGGTCAAGTAAACAATGATGTTATAAGAATATGCTGACCTTGTATGCTATCAAAAGTATGTGGAGGTTAGAGAAATACCCTATTTCCCATTGTTTCTACTGTACAATCCCTTCAATACTTTAGGGCCAGTTAGCTCCTATCTATACCTAAATAACCCTAAATTCTTTGATTTTTCCTGATTTTTCCCATTGAGATATGACACATTTCTTCCCTATATATTTATATACTTGTATTATACTAGTGAACTACACTAGTTTGTAGATGAGTGCTAATCAACTAGGCCTGCACAGCTTGGTCATGTCACCTCTGTCAGAGCTTAGGAGCTGGCCCAAATTGATATCCTGGCATTGCATGAAGTAAGCAGGCCAAATCCAGACATGAGCCAGTTTATCTTAGTTAGCTGGTTTAGTTTGGATTAGTTTGAATAGAGAGTGACAATGCTTCTGGTAACCATGGAGATGCACAGCCTGTACAGCCATGCATAGGAATAAGAAGCTATGGGATTGGTAGCCAATAGCAAAACTCTCTCAAAAGCTATGACAATCACTAGCCAATGGCAAAATCCTCTCATGAATAGCCATAGTAGCTGACATAGCCAAGCATAGCCACTCCTAATGAGTATAAAAGAAGCTCATTTTAGGCTGCTTTTGGCATCTCATATCTCATTTTCTCATTTCCCTTTTGAGATCACTTATTTTACTTGATAGATCTTTTTTTAATAGATCTATCTACATTTCTTTTATAGATCAACTTTTATTACCACATAGATTAGATCTAAACCCTTTAATAATTTGTCAATCAAATTAGAAGGATCATTACCTACAGATCCACTAAGTGGATTGCATCAGGCCCCTATTACATAAGATCTGTCAAGCAGATCTAGATCTCAGAATCCAGCTTCTTATCAATTCTTCTTATCAAACTTTACGCTTGATTAGTACTTAGCAGAAAACTAAGTTAGTCACTAGAATTAGACCACTTTTAGGTCGAGATTTCATTACATAAGCATACCATAGCCATTAGGATCAGCCATTAGGTTAGTCTAGGAATACCCTAAGCACCTATCTATGCTTATTCTCAAATTATTGTTCTTGTGCTACTATACCCAATACAGAACATTACATCATCTGTTATTGTCTGTGTACAGAGCATCCTATAATTTTCCCACATGTTTCCCCCTATCACTCTCTTGCTAAATCATTAGCAAATCCATTATTACTCTTTTCTCTAGCAAAACTCTTACTAGCATTATATCTTACTAACAGCAAAGTCTTACCTCTAGCTTTCTATCCAGGAAATTAGCTTGTTAGCTAACCATTTCCCACACCACATGCACAGCCACCACATCTCTCCTTGTTTAGGAAATCACCAAACAAGCTTTTTGTAAGCTAGTCATTATTATCACAAGACTAGTACCAATAGTAGCATCCCTTTTGAGTTTGTTATTGTCTTTCTATCCCATAATCAAGGCACAAGTCTTCACTAGGATTGCCAATCCTATTACCTTAGAGTCAGACTCAGTAAAGGAAAAACAACTGGACTGCCAATTGGCTAAGTTTTCTACTCACTTACTAGTGAATACTAACTTGTCTACTGTTTGATCAAATAGTTAGTTAGAGTTGTCCTAATATTAACTTATAGCCAGATTGGATCCAGAGGAATAAGTATAGTAGGTTTACCTAGTACTTATTGATTTATTTCTGAAGTAATGATAGTGCATCATACAATTTGGAAAGCCAATGAGGAATTGGCAAAGAATTTTATATGACTCTAGAACCTATGATAGGTTAAGGAATGAAGTCTGTTAGGTAACACAACAAGAAAGGAAACAAGTGGCCACAGTTGTCCATATTGTAACACCCACACTCTTTCTCTGCCTATTGTGTACTTATACTAGTAGGCAGCCATGATGTAACTATAGTGGGGGATCCGAGTCACCATTATATCACTGCTAACTAATTCATATTACCAAGATCATCACTATTGTTACAATCTTGTGTTATCCTGCTCAGATATCTTTCCTATGCCTCTGTATTAGTATCCAGATATGCACAATAACCTGAGAGCATGACATTTGTTGGGCTCTCCAAGATGATACTCAGATTTTCCAGCTTCCTGGTGACATCATGATGACCTGCATTAATGCAAGCAGACCTACAAGCCACTAGGACAGCAAGTCATGGCAACCAAGTGGGAAATATTATTGCATGACTCTTTTGTGCAGCTATACTCACTAAGCATGCTATTGGATGAATTGAACACCACAAGGTCCTACCTAGGTAGCCCCTTGGCTAGTTAATATGTGGCACTATGTAAAGTATATAGCCAAATATGTTGGTGATGCCAGAGAATCTCTTATAAGCTTGTTGACTCACTACTAGGAAGAATCCTCCATAGGTCTTACAATGTGTGATCATGGTCCTCATTGTATCAAATTTTTAAAAGGTGCCTTCAAAAGGGAAAAATGCCAATAATTTCCTACAATGACATTTTTATTCATAAGATCCTTGTCAAATTTCCAAATGTCATTTCAGACTTGAGCAAGGAATTTTAATTAATTGCACTACCTTAACAGCCTAAAAATCTTCTTGAAATGCTTCCATTGTGCTTTATTTCAAATGCAGGGTGTTATGGACCAACTTAGAGATATGCAAAGCTAAACAAGGCAATTCACCTGGATCAAATGATTTCTTCTCAGCTTGCTGATTACAGCAGTGACATGTACAAGGATGTAATGTGTCTGAATAGCTAGCTGCAAATGAATGGAATGAAGACTGAGATTATCATTAAAGTGACTACTATCCAGACTGTCATTCCATTCATTCAACAAGGCCCTTGGAATAAGCATAGATCTCAAGTCTTGGTGCAGATGAAAGCAAGGAGTGTGAAAGCAGAGCAGTTATCAATAAAGGTAAGAATGTAGTGGGCATGAACTCATGATTTATATGGCAGCTTGACCAAGTCAGAGTGAACAAGATCAAGAACTCATGAACAACATGAAGTGAAAGCAGGAAAGAAGTGCTTATGCATCTGAGCATAGCCTTTGCAGGGAAAATGAGAGGGAGGGCAAAAGTTCAAGATAGGCCAAAAGTTTGTGTCTGAGCATGTCATAAAGCATTTGGGGAACAAGGTCCAAAGTGTTGATGCTATAGTTCATATGAACTGTTTTCTGCAAGGAATTTATATTCAATGTTTCTGAAGTGATTAGTGATAACCAAAACCAGTGATGAATATTGCTTGGTAATGAGATAGAAGCCCAGATTACTTGTTTGTCCCAAATTTTGGTCCATTTATTGATGGTAATCTTGTAACCTTCCTTTGTAAGTCTGTTGGTTGAAAGCAAGTGATGAGCTGCTTCTTGATGAATACCACCAATTATGTAAGATGATAGGAGTAGGTTTGATGTCATCAAAAGGTTGTTGTATGATGATGGTTCCAGGACTATGCATTTTAATGGATTTTCCATTTGCAACCTTTGTATATTGTTTTTCATTTCCTAGATTAGAAAAACCTTCTAAATATGAAGTTATGTAATCCATACATCCACTGTCAACAAGCCAGTGGTGTTTGTAGAGTTCATTCTGTGTGATCTTAGATCCAACCATATAAGCATAAGAGGAGAAGTCCTCATTGTAGAGGTCATTTTCATAATTATCATTCCAGTCATTGTAATCTGATATAAAACCATTGGATTTAAAAGCAAAAGAAACAAATGAGTGTTTCTATGTTCCATCTGCTCTTCTCTGTTGGTTTTCATAGAAGACTCTATTTTCTTGTCCTCCTTGGGTTTCCACTTTGACTTTTCCTTTCTAGTTGAGCAGTTCAATGACTGTGGAATGCACTCATCAGATTTGGTTTTAATCTAAGAATCAGATGGTGTGTTACAGCTTTCATAAGAGATGGACAAGGGTTTTGCAATGTTCATTCTATTATTCATGATATCCATTTTTGCAGCCCAGTCAAAGGTGATATCCTGGGGAACATCTGTAGGAATCTCAATCATATGATGAGTTTTTGGCCAATGAATGGACACATGCCATTTCTTCCTCCATCCATGTTAAGTGCTGTGGAAGAGCTGCTATCATCTTTTTCATTAAGGTCAGTGATATATGCAAGCCTTTGTTCTTTATTGATAACTTCTGTCATTTCTGAATTGAACAGGTATGCATGTTCATCACCATTAGTGATATTAGCACAACCTTTCACTTTTCTTTTATCTTGACTTATTTTGAAGTGGCCATAAGCAGGTATAGTGGTGTTAGAACCACCTCTTCCTTAACCTCAATTTCCTCCTCCACAACCATGGCTTTGAGAGTTACTGTATCCTCTGTGAGATGTGTTTCCTCTCAGTACTTTATAATCTCCTCCTTCTTGGTAGGATTGTTTCAAATCCAATGTAAGGAATTATGACAGGATTAGTGAGATCCTGAAAGGTCATGCCAGTGGTTTGAACAGTGATAGATATTATGGATTGATATGAAGAAAAGAGTTTGGTCATAGAAGCATGGCTTTGAGTTGTTCCTGCAATTGTCCTCTAGTGGAATTGATTTGTTGATAAAAAAAACCTTGGAATGGAGATCTCCAAAGGAATCTCCAATGGTCCTAGTTATTTGTTTTCCATTAATAGTGGATGGTAGATTTTGGCAGCTCCAATGGTGCCATATTGTTATGCTGGCATTGTGTTAACAAGGAAGCTGCCACTTGAAGTAGGCAGAAGACTTTTAGAAGTCAATACTCTTGATTTAATTAACTGTTTAAGCCAAGGAACTTGAGTTAACACAATAGTGAATTGTGTGAAGAAGTTCAAAGTAGTGCAGATTATGCATTGCATTTTTTCTTATGTCAACATAAGGAATAAAAGCCTCAGATGTATTTATTACAAA
>JBBPOC010000206.1:0-22923 GCA_038091235.1 Tylopilus rubrobrunneus | reverse complement strand
CATCTGCGATGCAGGCCAAAGCGGCAGTGCTGCTCGGCGAGGCAAGAGTGCTTACATCGTCATATGCGGCCGGTACGCCTTTACTCTCCCTTATGTGATCTCATGTCCTGATTGGCCTTGTTTTCCAGACAATGCGATCGGTCAATCAACAGCATTACAAGCGTGCTTTGGCAGGTTGGACACACTCCTTCAGCGTTGTTTGGATGCAGCGATGGTGATGGCCATCGAGCGCCAGCCACACTCGCCAAAGCAGCGACGAGCACTCGTGACGATCCACCTTATCGCATTGGCACACGTAATCCATCACCGACCATTTATCCCGACGCACTGCCCGTCTGCACGACGATGCGAAGATGCGACGTTTGCTGTCGTCCGGGCACTCGATCACATGCGTGATCTCGGAATGGAGGCGGGCTGTGTCAGTCACCATATGTGGTACGTATCCTTGGCTCTTTCTGCGTGCGCGCAAGCTTGATCGATGATTGTCCTAGATGGTTTGGACGGCATTGTGCCTCGCCATGCATGATGAGGTTCTTGGTCTCCGTGCTCGACCAAGAATAGATCCATCGTGTCATCGCGAGAGCGAGTCGGTTGGGGCAATCCGGAGGTTGGCGAATAGGCTGAGCGCGATGTCGCAGCGTTGTCCCAATGAGTGTAAGTCCATCAAACCACGATGAGTATGTTTTCCACTCCTTTCACGTCCTTCTATGTGCTCAAAAACTCGCGCTTTACAGTTGGAATTCGATCCGCCAAACGAGACATTGAACAAATCACGATTCTAACGTTACTCCACTGGCAGTACCGCAGTCGTGCACCCGAGTCGCCATTCGAATTTCCTTCGTCTAAGCACTAACCGATCGCCGATCACGTAGGCTGCATCTATCCGATTTAATTTGACTTACTCCGGTACTGAATTGTCGCCAAGGTTGAGATCGATCTCAGTGTTTGGATCGATCGAATCTCGATCTGAGTCTGGTGTAAAAGGTTATGGAATCTAACTTGAAAGGTATATAAAGGCGAGTGGTGATGGTCGTCCTTTATCCCTTCGTTCTCCTCTGATCTACTACTCAGCGCCGCTCTTACATTCATGCTTCAAGTTCGCAATGACGGTCGACGTGAGGGCGGACGCGACTCCGTTTCTCGGGGTAACGAGGAACCTGCCAGCAGCGGACAAAAGCGTCCACCCACGAATGCTCTTGAACTAGGGCCCAGGAAACGACCGTACGTACGGCCTTGTTGGTATAAATGCTCTCTAATTTCGGGCCAGAACAACACAGGATCCCTTGGTTCATCATGGGCGCCATTTTGGTCGGGTAGCTCACGCGTTTTGCAATGTCCAGGCCTTGCTAACCAATGGCATGACCCTCATGGGCGAGATTGAGGAAAATGGCCAGGAGTCGCTCACACGTCAGTAAGTAACTTTCCGGGAGTTTTACTTGCATGCGGACTGGAGTCACGATTGTCACAGGCAGCAGCAAGAGTATTTTGTCTTTCGTGAACTGTTGAAAATGGTCCCGGGGCTTGAAGGTCGTCTCATGGAATCCTCGGAGGAAGACGTCATCAACACAGCAGAGTTGGTAAGTCGCCGTTTACTTTACTGCGCATCGCTGATACTCGTTGTAGGTTCAGAAGGGCGCAAATAGTGCCCGGGCTGACGACACCAAAGGGATGAAAGCTGCCATCATCGACTGGATTACGCCCAAAGGGCAAACACTTAGTCCACATATTCCTCGCAACGTGAAGTCCGGCCGTGGATTCCATCATGAGCGCACAGGAGCGCTCCTCTGCCCTGCAGGCTATGAATGGGAGAACTCGGAGTATGTACATGTTTCCCTGACACCGTGATACTGATACAAAGTATCTTCGAAGAATTAGGGATAAGTTGCGCAATGGACAAATCCAGATCGCGGGAGATCAATGGCCGATCTTCCTTTATGCCAATTACATGTACGATCCCGAAGATCCCTGGAACGGCCTTCTTCGTAGTGGTCTCTTGGTTTGTGTACGTCTTGCTGCGTGTTGATTAACAAAACACTGACATTTTTATATTTTTTTAGGCTTATAAGCACGTATTTACGTCTCCAAGCTCTGTAGATCAGGAGCCAAAAGCCACGCGTTCCGGAAATGCCCGTATTCACGGGATGCAGTGTGTCACAAAGGCCTCGATTGCCTACGTTGCAACCCAAGTATGTAGCGCCAACTCCATCGTTGTTACCGTAATGCTGACGCGTACTTTAGGCTCGATTTGCATTGACATCGGCACAAGTGTTCTCCCGCACTGATCTTGTAACTGACTCGGAACGATTTTATAACAGCATTCTTGATTTGCTCCATGACCGGGAGGAGAAGGAAGAGGTTGAGCATCTGCTGCTCTGGTGGAACAGGCAGATATTCCCGCTCTACACAGAGAGTGAGCGCCTGCCTTCGAAGAACAGCGCACTTGCAAGGATCCGTGCCAAGCGCGCTGAGCAGCGGGCTGCTGCTGCCGTCAATGATGACTAATTAGATGGTCTAATTTTGATTGTATATAACTATCTAGTTTCTGGTTATGCATAACCATATATACATATCTATCATTGATAGTCCGAAATCTTTATAAATTCGTGAGATGCCTGGGAAGTTCAAGCCATTTTTGGCTCAGATTGGCATGTCAATTCATAAAGCTATGACATAGATTGCCATTTCTTTCCACTTGAGTCTAATGCTAATCTATGTCATGGCTTTGTAGATTATCACCAAGCTCAGTAATGTATAGATGGCCACTCCTTCCAGCTGGAGTCTGATGTCAATCAATATCATGCAGAGAATAATGACAATCTACAAATTCATGACAATGATGACATTGATTGACATCAGACTCAAGCTGGAAGGAATGGCTATCTATGCATTGCAGAGCTATCTATGACCACTGCTGACTTGGTGATGTCTATGGCCACCACTGACTTGGTGATGTCCATGATCACTACTGACTTGGTGGTGTCTATGGCCACCACTGACTTGGTGATGTCCATGATCACTGCTGACTTGGTGGTGTCTATGGCCACCACTGACTTGGTGATGTCCATGATCACTGCTGACTTGGTGGTGTCTATGGCCACCACTGACTTGGTGATGTCCATGATCACTGCTGGCTTGGTGGTGTCTATGGCCACCACTGACTTGGTGATGTCCATGATCACTGCTGGCTTGGTGGTGTCTATGGCCACCACTGACTTGGTGATGTCCATGATCACTGCTGACTTGGTGGTGTCTATGGCCACCATTGACTTGGTGATGTCTATGACCACCACTAACTTGGTGATGGCCCTATGGTAAGGTCAGGAGTTCCAATATGCAATGGTAAATTTTAGAAGTATGATAGTTGTGATCTGTGCTATAAATCCCCCCAGAGCATATATAGCATGATCAATGTGTCTATCATTATGATATATTCTATATGGCTTTCTAGTGTAGATAAATGCATATATGACATTCTCATTTCTTTTAAATTCCCCTGATGTAACGTAGTTACTGACTAGTTTTTCGACTACACGATCTCAATCACATCACCGCTCAGATACTCGTTCGTTCCTCTGTCTGGAAATGGAAACAAGGAAGACTAAGTGGGTCTGTGGATTTTAGCGGTGCGAGGTCGATCATGACAGTGACAATTTGCGCTGTGGTGTAAACGTGCCAGTGTAAAGGAGCAGCTTTCCGATTTGCTGCAGGAACGTTCCTAGTTGATTGGACAGATAATGCCTAGGAGTGAGAGGACGTTGCGGCAGCAAAACAGAGCTGATTAACACATGTAACTGACTCCACCTCGAATCGGGCGCGCCGCGACTCGGAGCCTGAAAACTGTCGAAAGGCTCCCGCAACCGACACCTTCATGCACGTACAGTATGAACCGTTATGCAGCCTGGAAACTTTGCTTTCAAACGATATGCACTACAGAGGCGTACAAAAAGTGCATACATTGACACTCACGATACTCGCAGGGGACCTTTGATCTTGCGTTGTGACTTGCTTGCAGAGTTTGTTCAAGTTTGTTCAAGACTTCCAGGCCATGGAATCGTGAACATGGTGCACGGACCACTGCCAGTGCTTGGATTACCTCTGCAAACGTTTGCATGCCTCACTTCTTTTCAGCGACTCCAGTGCCACCTTCGTTGGTCGGTGGGCCTTTGCTCTTGGCGTTCGTGATGCTAGCCACCATCGGCACTGGAGCTCTAGGGTATATGGATTTACAGAAGATGTCGCTACCAGGTCGGGAGTGCATGTGTTCCGAGACTTCGATATCAGCAAGCTAGACTGGATTGAGCGTATAGCCGACAAAAACTCCTCTTAAGATCCGCCTGGTGAGTTTTCTTCCACGTTCATTTGGGGATTACTTTTGATATTAGACGCTTCGGCTTTGACTTCAAGTTCGACAAGCGCGCCGTCACCATAACAGCTCGACGAGACAACCTCTCAGGAAACTGATCGAGTTATCGCAGGGCACCGTGCCACCATGTCGCATGCGGATGTGGAAATGTAAATTCGATTCTATTGTACAGGCTTAGGTCGGAGCAAGGCGGTGGCCGTTATTTTCCTGTGTCATGTAGGTTGCGCAGTACGTGATTCTCAAGATGGAACTAAACGGTGCATAGCAAAGACGCACACGAGGTATAAAATTCAACCTCTACCATTCAATCGGCCTCCACTTCTAACTTTCTTCTTCCAAGCTGGTATGAGAACTTTATCCGTGATCGTGCTTTTTGGACCCCTTGTGGGTCTGTTCCCAGGGCTGCGAGCTACAAACCCCATCTCCAGCCCGGGCTGTCTCTGTACTAGCGATAAACCTTGCTGGCCTTCCGCAGAAACCTTTTCGCAACTCGAATCTCAACTCTCCCAACCACTCATCTACCCCCGGCCGACCGCTTATGCATGTTACCCCACCTCGCACCCGTCGGGAAACTGCACCGACGTAGACGCGAACTGGGGCGATGGCAACTGGGGCGCATCACATCCTGGGTCGATGGACATGGTCAATTACGAGACATACATGTGTCCAAACGGGACGCCCGATGCATGTTTCCTGAATACGACCATCACAGGAAGTGTGGACAGGGCCGGGTTCCTGTCATCGGCGTGGATGCGCGGTGCGTGATGGACATACAAGCGGCGGTTGGGTTCGCAGTCAATCATAGCCTCAAGCTGGTAGTCAAGAATACCGGGTAAGTCCATTGTGCGTGGGCGTGACCGTGGTGCATCACACGTGTAGACGACTTTTGGCTGACGGTAACTCCAACTGACGTAGGCATGACTTCATCGGGCGGAGTGTTGCACGGGGTGCATTCATGGTTTGGACGCACAACATGAATAACATCACGTATGACGCTGCGTTTGCCCCAAAGGGTGCACCAGGGAACGAAGCCTTTGAAGGTCTGTCAGGTGTGAGACATACTCTGAGTTCCATCAACTGATGTCGTTTGTGCAGCCGTAACCCTCGGAGCCAGGGTGCAGTGGGGCGAAGCATATCTTGCAGTGAACCAGCATAGACGTATGATAGTTGGTGGCGCCTCTGCTTCGATCGGTGCTGCTGGCGGATGGCTGCCGGGCGGAGGGCATTCCTTTTTCTCGCCCAGCTATGGTCTTGGTAAGCTCCCTGTTAACGACCACATTCAAGTTGCCAGCCTGATCGATTTTGCGTAAAGGGGCCGATAATGCTTTGGAAATATCTATCGTGCTTTCTACTGGGAAATACTTGACTACGAACGCATGCCAGAATTCAGACCTCTTCTGGGCGCTGCGCGGGGGCGGACCGAGCACGTACGGGATCGTGGCCTCGGTCACCTACCGCACTTACCCTACAGTCCCAATCCAGGCCTGGCAAGGTCAAGCAAATATCACCAATTCGTCCGTGCTCCCAGAACTGCTCGACGGGTTTTTGCGCCTTCAAATACAATTTACAGATACCGGCTGGTGTGGATACGCAGGGGTGTCTGGCCAGGGTGTCAGTTTCCGATATTTTGGACCGAATATGACCAACGAGACTGTCACGGCTACAACCCATACCAACTGCTCACACGGAAAATGCCCATGCATTTAGCCGCTTTTTCTTCCACCCTAGAGTTATGAAAGCTGTCTCTGGTTGTGATACCTCTTCAATCATGCTTGGCTACAAGACATCCATACCCGTCTATATCAGTGATTCTGCATTAGCTCGACTAGGCCATCCTCTTGGCGTATTCTCACGCGTGGCGCACACAAGACTGGCATCATTCAGATGGTTTCCTCTAACTCTTCATTGTCATATAGCCAGATTGCCACCGCTCGAGGTTTACCCGACCAGCCCCTCTTCTTCCAGTTGTACAAACATAAGGATGATGCCACCGCAGCTAAACGCATCCGAGAAGTCGAAGCCCTTGGTTACAAGGCAATTTTTATCACTGTCGATGCACTCATACCCTCAAATAGAGAAACGGATACCCGTGCCCCTCATTACCTGGAGGATTTTGAGAATCAAGGAGTCAAACGTCAATCGGACACCAAGGATCAAGAAGAAGCAGAAATCGGTATATTAGGCACTGCTGGCGGACTCATCATCAAATAACGGTGTTAGCATGACTTGGGAACGGGTGCGTCTATTATGGCGTGATAGCAATCCGTTCACATAGCATCTGGTCACCAGACCATACTGTGGATGCGTAGTATCACGAAGCTTCCCATAGTTATCAAAGGTACGACATTTCACTTGTCTCACGAATGCGCTGACAACCAGTGTAGGGGTTCAATGCGTTGCGGTAAGATCCTACCAGTTTTGCCATCGCTGGAGTCTAATCGCAAGAAGGATGCAGTTCTCGCTGCAGAGGCTGGCTGCGAAGGTATCGTGTTGTCAAACCACGGATGTGAGTTTGAATTTCACAGAGTCTGAATTCTGTTCATCTTTACTATCTACCCCAGGCCGACAACTTGATTAGTGAGTAAGAAACCTGTTCAGCGAGTGCACCCATTACGCATCGTGCAATTACAGCTCGCTTCCTCCTCTGCAAGTACTTTATAAGCTCCACAAAGAACATCCCGAGGTATTGAAGAAGACTGAAGCCTGTCTGAAATAGTTGCAGTCTAGATTGACGGCGGCATCCATCACGGAACTGGTCGGTGAACACGTGCCTGGAATGATCATCCTTACATCGATAATATTCCTTAGATGTACTCAAAGCCCTCTGCATGGGTGCCGAGGCCGTCGGACTTGGCCGTGCCTTTCTCTACGCGCAGAGTCAGTGTACCCTGTTCGTGGAAGACTTCCAGTTAATAGCTTATCCAGGCTTATGGCGAAACTGGTGTCGTCCATTTGGTGCGAATGCTACAACGCGAAATCAGATTCGGCATGGAAAGTCTTGGTGTCCGGTCGATTGATCAACTTTCCCCTGAAATGGTGAGTACATGATAACATACCTGCGACTTTGCGCTGAGGTAGCGCATCGAGGTTGAGCGCGCGGATTGGCAACCCACCGTACCTGCCGGGCTATGATCGCAGAGTACATGTAACGTATATAGGCTATTTGTTTGCCAACCCATCGTATGCTAGCCAGTCTTTTGAATCGCGTGAGCCTCGCGACATCGGCGCCGCCTACTAAATGGCACGTGATCGCGCCTCTTGTTCAGCCTCGTGTAGTCGGCATTGGGCAAGTTGAAATTGAACTCTTTGACTCTTTGTTCTCCTCGACGGCCTGCATCTGTACCATTGTCTTTTGTTGCTCATTCCCCCCAATACAGACTCACAACCGCAATAGCTTTTCGGAAATCGCATAGGATTCTGTCGCAGATGTGGTGACATTGTCACTGGAACGCGTTGCAAGTGGTGGTGCCGCAGTCGGTTTGTCTGTTATCTGTTAGTATCCCAATATCGTAGCTGAGGTAGTCTAGCGCCTGTCTTGCAGCGGGCATCTTCCAAATGTCAGCCGGTCGACAAATGGTCGCAGACTTACATTTCGAAAGACAAGTCACCGACGCGCCTACCCATTCAGATCGACAACGTCTCTTCTGCATCACAGCCCAGCGCTGCACCGACCGGACCAATCGCTGATTCGAGTTCCCCACACTCTACCAGCGGCCGCTTTTCCCGCCCGGGCCCATCTCGTCTTGGCCCTTCGATTTCCAGTCGGCATGCTTCGGAACCACCAATGGGAGGCTTGGCGCACATTACCCAACTGGCGTGGTAATCCAGGAGAAGGACGTGACATTGGGTGGATGGAAGCCATCGCCATCGAATTATCCATCCACTTAGCTCATCTCAAGTCCATTCGAGATGCCGATATCCGGAGCGACAACGAAGGCGCCATCCAGGCCTTTCGAAAAGGGAGGAGCCGGAACCATATGGTGAACGCATGTATCCGGCGTGCACAACGGCATTTCTCTTCGTTGTTAGCTGCTTCTACCTCGTATCGGAACAAGGACTACGAAAGCAGCCCCCTGGCACAGCGCGTCTTGGAGAGGGAGAAGTTGGCTTCGCTCATCAATTCTCATCCCGGGATCGATCCCATTGATGTTGCGATAGACACGGACCCTATTAGCGAGCCAGGAATAGCTGCCCAGCCACTCCATACAGACAGTCCACACCAGGGCCATAGCGCCCCTTCAATACGGTCACCTTTCGACGCGATAGCAGAAATGAAGAGTCGGTTCATGAATCAAGTTACTTCGACATCCGTGCCGTCGCTCTCGCATACTTCTCGTTCCTCTAGTTTACTGTCAGAATCTAGCATGAATTCACCGGCATCTACTCCATCACGGGCATCATGGACCCTCTACTCCCGACCTCATTCCAGACACATTTGACACTCTGACACAGTCGTCGGGACCTTCCTCCCCCTCGACCTTCATCTCTCAAGTCCATTTTCGGGACGAACTTGATACAAAACTCCGAGATCCTATGCCAACCAAGGCTGTGGGTCCGGAATGTCCTGCCTCAGGCATGGTCACCCCAAAGTCTAGGGATTCTCTTAGCAAATCTTCGATACCAACTACTACTCTTTCCTCTGGTTCTCGCTGTGGCAACTGTGGAGGTCGTTATTTGCCACAATGGGGGGTGGTCGTTTCGTCACGATTCCGGAACTCAGCGGTAGTGAACCTCCAAAGACCTACCACACGGAATGCTTCCGATGGATTTTGTGCGACGGACCCTTTGAAGAGACCGCGAAAGGGCAAGCAGTCTTTGTGCGGGGAGAAGGAGGTGCATGTCATATAGAGGTCAGTCGAGTTATGTTAAATTTGAGATTCACGAGTCCCGATTACAGTCAGTGTGCGCCTGTAGAGAAAACGACGACTCAAGCCACAGCTGCCGCAAATCCCATCAAGTCTTCATTTTCCGACCCAACTCTCAGTCGCCTCTTGTGCCACTTACCAACACCATTCCGACTGCAGCCAAGCCCAGTGCAGGGACCACCTATACTCGACCACTCAAAGGTTCGCCTCACGGTAATAACCTATATTCATCTTCCTGATATGAGTGGCCACCTTCCACAGCATCGCTTTCACCATCCTCGCGGTTTGGTAGCTCGGCTTCTTGTCTCGGATGCCATAAAACGGTCTTGCCGATGGAGATGGGTGTGGGCCCCGGCCCCCAAGGGTCAAGGTGGCATGCGACTTGCTTGGTTTGTGGGGAGAAGAATACAGGGAAGGTTAGGCGTGATAAATCACAACCAGGATGCGGTAAGAGGCTAGATTCTGCTGCGAAGCAAGATATACATGGCGGGGTATAGTGCAGAGAATGTCTCGTGAGTACTGGACGCTTATGGTCCGAAATTCACACTGACTCGATCAAGCTCCTACTTCCATTGCATATGAGGAGCCCCCAAGTAGAGCCACCAGTCGAATCGCTTGCACCGTCGCTTACTGGACAAAGCATAAGGGGTGGGCCTTTTGTTGCGCCACAGTTGACAGGCACCACCACCATCGTGCGCCAGTTCACCGGGCGTAGCGGGTACGCTCAGCAGGATCCAGACCGTTTTGTCTCCTATACCGGTGAACAAGTTACCTTCCGGCCACTTGGCTACCACTAGCAGAGCTCGCGTGATCAACTTTGACTACTGCGTTCTTGCCACCGGCTCTAAGAGCACCCTCCCACCGCATCTTCCTCCAGAGCGGGTAGCATTCACCAGAGGGATATTCGTCTATCGCAATATTTCAGATCTCGGCAGTCTTTTGAGTTATTCCCACGAACCTCATGTCCAAGGAGGCCGCGTAGGTGATGATTGGGCAATACTCTAAGCGTTATTGACCGGTTTGACAGGCGGTAGTGGTAGGCGGGGGCTTACTTGGCCTGGAAGCTGCAAAAGCTGTCTTCGATTTGTAAGGTCGTCAATGAAACTGCTCCATTGGCTGATATTCATATTCTAGGGAAACCGTCAAGACGTCTGTACAGGATATCGCGACTACGCCGGACGGTATCCTCAGTGGCCTCGTCTTGTCGGATGGCACGCAGTTGGATGCTCAAATCGTTTATGCGACCGGAATCACTCTTCGCGATGACTTAGCGAAAGAGGCTGGGCTCAAGCGCAAGGATAAAGGGGGGATCATTGCTGGCGATTACCTGAAAACAAGCACCCGAGACGTCTATGCCATCGGCGAGTGTGCCAGCTGGCGCGAAAATACTTTCGGTCTCATTGGGCCTGGAGGTACGTGTCTCATAGCTATTGTAGAGCAACGCCATTCTCAGAAATTACAGTTGAAATTGCCGACATGCTTAGTTTCAACCTCACGCAAGTCGAGACTGAGATTGGTGGCTTCAAGCCGAGGCAGATGGTGGGTCTTTCATCGAGTCATCGCACGGCGTTGGAGTGCTCATATATGATGAAATTTACTCTCAGAATATGCCTGATTTGTCTACGAAACTAAAACTCATGGGTGTTGACGTACGTTTCATGTTGACATTCCGTTGATTTACTTAATCTGATGGAATCTCCGGGTCGCTTCCTTTGGCGATTACTTCGCAGACGAGCGGACTGGTCAAGGAGTGGGAAACCGGCCCGCGAGATCAAACCTGACACCGATCCAGAGACTCAGGCACACTCGAGGAAAAAGGGATCAGCGTCTGGAATAGAATGTCTGACATGCAGGGATCTCTTCGCTTTCGTATACAAGAAGTAAGTCCTTGTCGCGGAGTCTTGATTCGGCTCATGTATGTGGCGGCATATAGATACATTTTCAGCGCGGATGGCAAGTATCTTCTTGGAGAAATGATGGTAGGGGATACTTCCAACTATGTCAAACACGTCAACTTGGTGAAGAAAAAGGTGAGAATACACGGTTGAATGTTTGCTTCTCAGCTATATTAGAAAGCTCTTGAAATGCCGCCATCTCAGTTCATCCTTGGGTCTGGCAACAAAGGCGAAGAAGACGGCGCAGACCTCGATGACGATACTCAAGTTTGCAGCTGCCATGTGGGTTGTTAAATGCTGACCAATGGACATGCATGGGAGCTCATTTCTTCACAGAACGTGGCTCGGGGTGATATCGTAGCATGTGGCAAGTCTGGTACAGTCGACATGAACGGCCTGAAGTCAAAGACAAAGGCTGGAACTGGTTGCGGTGGTTGCATGCCCCTCATTACCAATATCTTCAAAGTTTGTGGCTCGTGGTCCGTGTGCGATATGAGGGCCTAACTGCCTCCCCTAGGCTGAAGTGAGGAACGCTGGTCATGCGATATCCAATAACCTTTGCGTACACTTTGCCATGACTCGTCAAGAATTCTTCACTGTCATCAGGTCAGATTTCCCGGTCAATCCCTGACTTATTCACCGACTATCCCGTTTTGTGCAGACTCCGCAAACTGAAAACGATCTCCGAGGTTATGACATCTGTGGGGGTCAAGCCGGATTCCCTCGGCTGTGAAATCTGTCGACCTGTAGTTGGTACGCGCTTTAGCATGTTGGCTTCCTCCTTGTCGCTTACAGCATCTTGCAGCTTCCATTCTTTCGTCGCTTTACAACGAACTGGTCATGGCTCCATCGCATCACGCGGATCAAGATACCAACGACAAGTGGGTCTGTCTCCGTACATTTTTCGCAGGCGACTCAATTCACTGTGTAGGTACCTGGCAAACATTCAACGAGATGGTACATAATGACATGCATCGTTTCGTGCTTTCATTCGACTCATGTCACTAGGAACCTTCTCCGTTGTCCCACGGGTGGCCGGAGGGGAGGCGAGCTTGACCAAAGCTTTGGTTCTCGTCCATGCTCACTCAAGCAAACAGATTACACCAGAAAAATTGATTGTTCTTGGATAAGTTGCGAAGAAATGTGAGCGACTTCAACGACAAGCCCACTGTTCTATCAGCTAATCAGACAATTTGTATACGAAGATCACCGGAGGGTACGATCGTTTCATTCGTATCGTATCCAACCTATTCTGAGTATGACTAAGACAAGGTATCGACTTGTTCGGGGCTCGAAAGCAAGATCCTCCCGACATCTGGGAAGAATTGGTTATGGCAGGGTTTGGGAGCGGTCATGCATACGGTACACGCTCAAGGTTTGACCTAACTTTACAACACTGACTTCCGTCGAGGCAAATCCCTGCGGACTGTGAAGTCTTGTGTTGGGTCAACCTGGTGTAGGTACGGCATCGGTGATTCGGTTGGATGTGAGTCCTTTTTGTCTCGTATTTTGTTCCTGCACACTGAAACCTTGGTGTCAGGGGCGATCAGTCTTGAGGAACGCTACAAAGGCGTTCGCTCCCCTCATAAATTCAAGGGCGGCGTTAGTGGTTGCGTCAGAGAGTGCGCCGAAGCACAATCAAAGGACTTTGGTTTGATCGCTACGGACAAAGGATGGAACAGTAAGGCATTTCATTACCGTCGAGCTTGGGCTAATTTTGCATGCAGTCTTCTTTGCTGGAAATGGCGGTACCAACCCTCAGCATGCTACGCTGTCTGCAAAGGGTGTCCCGCCGACCAAGGTTGTGCGAATTATAGACCGCTTCCTGATGTATTACATCCGAACAGCGGACAGACTCATGTGTGCCGCTCGTTAGGTCGAAAGCAATTCCGGTCGGTTTCCCGCGGTCAGTCGGTTTCTCACGGTCACGGTCGTCCTGTAGAGCAATCGGCTCTTCACCATCGACAACACGTCCCATCAACATGTCCTCACCCACAGTGGTGACTATCAGAAGCCTGTCCGAGTTTGATTCAACCTATCACAGTTCCTCAGCAAGGGTGTGTTACCGTTTCACCGTCTTCGAACCTCCGTGCCAACCGAGGATTCTAGGTGTGCTCCTCGTCGAAGGTGCTCAGCGGCAGTAGGTTGGTTTCTCTTTCCTTCACATCCGTTTCTACTTACAATTGTCAACAGAGACACATTATGGTGACTAGGCCTGCTAGAATGCACGAGTCGTTTGATTGAATGATCATGTAGAACCCCGCGTTCGGTCCAACACAGATTCGAGAGATCACAGATATCTTCCTAGAAAAAACTATCCGGGTATGGAGTCTTTTGTGCGTTTTGTTCATCACTCAGCATAGCCAACACAGCTCCGTGATGTCCTGGCTTCTGAAATCCCCCAAGACCGAGCCTAGCACTCGTTTCGACATCATGCCGTGGGTGAGTAGGATGACGCTCGACGTTATCGGTCTCGCAGGTGAGTTATGTGTATCTGTCTCTCGATATGGCATACTTAGCTATCCCAGGTTTCAACTACAATTCTGATGCTCTCAACGCGAACGAAAAACCAAATGGACTTCATGAGTTCTTGGGGCGGGCCAGAGATTCAATTCCTCCCTATGTCGCGAGCACGCTTCCCAATCTTACGTATGATCGTCAGCACCATGCGTTCCTAGCTATGCGTATGCGCTTATCTTCTCTATGACAGCCCAACGAGCGTGCACGCAGGGTCCAGTCTCCCCCGCGATGTTTTTTTCCGTCTGACGCGCGTCCAGCGGCGTCTGTCGAGGTCGAAATTTGACAGAGCGCCACCGCACACGTGAACGCCCTGCCTCGCAGTCTCCCCATGGCCCAGCGAGTGCAGTACAGCTACAACCCGCTCGCGCTCAAGCGTCCAGAACACCAGATACTATCGCTGGTTTTGTGATACCACAAGAACCCCGGGCACCCGCAGACGATGGTGTGTTGCATCTCTGATTCACTGCCACGTATGGAACTCACGCGAACGTAGAGTGCTGCATCTCTGGGTGTGCCGCGTGCTTGTACGACTTACACGAAGAGGCACTCAAGGCGTACAAGGAATCGGTGACGACCCTCGGTGCCGTCCTTTCTGCCAGACACATACCCCAGAACGAATGGCCAGCTCACATCCGCACTGGAACGACAGCCGCTGCAACACTCACACCCACGGCAGCGGAGGAATCCAAGGACGCGGTGCTTGATGCATTCGAAGAGATGGAGCGTGCGCTCAAGGATAAAAGAGAGAAGCGGGCCACGGTCGAAGCTGAGATCTGAGAGCTCGTCTTGGCCAAGCTGGAAAACCTTCAGGAAGATGCAATTCGCGGTACGCCTCCCCTGTAGTAGGACTGCTTAGGTGACTGAGATTTAGTAGACATTGCTATTGTTAACGAAGTTGGCCCTCTCGCAGAAATCAGTTTCGCTCTTGAGTCACTTTACTCTGTCAAAGCTCGCTCGCGTGCTGCGTCTCCTTGCGACCAAGCGGTGCTTCATTGAAGGTAAGGATTTGCAATTTTGTCCCATATGTTGCGACTCATCCTCCGCCTCAGTTGTGCCGAATACGTTTGCCAACAACCGTATCTCATTGGTTACACGCTCCAACTCCAACCCGGGTGCTCTCTCGCGCGTATAGGCCGAGGACGTTTCTCAAGGGGCAGGTGTATTGTACGAAACGATGACAGAACCAGGATATGCGATGAGTTACGACCCCGACAAGGCTCCCCTTATCTATGCTCCGAAAAAGAAGGGCTTCAAGGGCAGTTTCTTTGACTGGATGAGGGAAGACGTAAGTTGATTCCTCCTGGATCACATTCTGTTGGTCTGATGACTCGCTGTCCTGATTTCGATTTCGTGGTGCAAACAGGCTGAAAAGCGGGAGGTGAGAAGTTTTGGGAATATGTCACGGATCAGTGTCTCATGCTTTCAGTAGAACTATCACCGTGCCATGATTGGACTCGGTGATGTCATGGGCTCCCTAGCCGTCTTGCACCGTAAGTGGATAATTTCCTTGCTTTGCTCGTAGTCGTCAACAAGACCATTTTACAGACTACCCATGGAACGAGGTGAAGACTGTCTGCGATGTCGGTGCGAGTGTCGGCACAGTCTCTTTACCCCTTTCGAAAATGTACCCGTACCTGAAAATCGCTGGTCAAGACTTGCCCGAGGTTCTGGCTCAAGCTAAGGTGGTGAGTAAACCTCCTATCTCTACTAGTTTTTCTGTGTATTGCGAGACCTTCATCTTCCCTTTCATGTGATGACTACACAGAGCTGACTTTAGTATGTAACATGTACTAGGTATGGGCCAAGGAAGCACCCGAGGCACTGCAGAACAAACAAGTCGAATTCGTTCCTCTGAACTTCTTCGAAGAAAGCCCCGTTCAGAGTCAGGATGTGTACTATGTATGTATGATTGGTTACTACGTTTTCTTTCTGGATCTGAGGGTCTCCGTATCCGATCTAGCTCCGTAACATCATTCACGACTGGCCAGATGCCGAGGCTGCATGGTGATCTGGGGGAACAAAGGCGGAAAAACATTTCGAATGCGTCAAGGTTGGAGCCTTCAGAGGTACGCATGCAACTCCATCCGCTGTGCGCGCTACATCCCAAGCCCAGGGCGCAACATTTCGGTGGTGCCCTCGGGCTACACGGCGATTCTACCTGGTATCAAGGAAGCTCTCCCACTTCGCAACTTGTACGCCGGCACTAGAGCCGAGAAGTCTTTCCAGTCACATCCAAACGCGACGTCGTCAACATCCATCATCCCGCGGTTTTGGCTGCAATGAAATGCGTTATACCAGCGACGTCAAGGAATCGCTGCCCTCGGACCCTTCGCCGTTTGAGGCTGCCGTCACCGCCTTGATCCCCCCCGCAAAGTCAGGAGCGGTGCCGTCCATACCGTCCTCCACGCTGACGACGAAAAACCTGCCAACGGTACGCCGACGCAAATACCCGCATATAGATAACAGATACAACGGCGGTTCTCTTTCAGCAGGCCGACAAGGCGCGAAATGCTGCGTTCATCGTACTTACGTTGCCCGCTCGTCCTTGTTCTCTTCACCTCAGCCCCTCCTCAGCGAGGCGAACGTGTCCTCGTCGTCTGCTCCCGCTCGCTGGGTACCATGGTGCCCATTGCCCGCCATTTCGATGACCGTCTCATCCGTTGGTTGTGGAGAAACCCCCTCTCACGTCTTCCGCCATTTCCACTCCTGCACTACCTTCCGTTTCTGGTCACTCCCATTTCGCACCACAAGTACAAGTGTACTCCCCAGAAGTCCAGGAAGCAGGCCTCATCGCGGTTGACGATTATGTATTCGGACTATCTCTGGCCCCTGGTCCAATTTACGAACCGCAAACATCTGTGTGTTCACCCATCGGGTTCACCGTCGAGGGGTTCAAGGCAACGCCAAAGCATGAGGTTTCAAATCCCGCTCGCGCTCTCCTGGGCCATGTCCATACACACAAATCGCAATGGCAGGCGCTCAGCCAAGTCAAGGAAGACCTGGTCAAGATATTTAAAAAAGGCCGTGGTGACGTGATCTGGTTTTATCTCGTATGCCGTCGTCACTCACGACGCAATCATGTCTGTTCAGCGTATGTCGCACTACTGTGATGGAAGGTCTAGATATCATCTGTGCCGTCCCTCCCGATCGCCATCATCACGCAATGCGATTGCCTTGCGTGGTGCACGTCCTTGGAGACGATATAAGGACGCGCTCGCTCGTCGTCCAGTCCGAACTCACCTTACAATCCTTCTCCACTGTTCTTGACCGGGTGGCATCGTCATGGTCTCTCGCGGAAAAGAAATCCGCATTGCGTACGTGCTTGACCCGCCGTTCGTCGTGTCACTAAAACGGCGTTTTACAGGGTGATGGGAACTACTGGAAGTGGTAAATCGACCGTATGCAGTGCTTTTTCCTTGACGGCGATGCCCACGCGTGCTGACTCCTCGGATGCACACAGTTCATCAATATTGCTAGCGGATCCGACTTGCCTGTTGGACGTGGCCTGGAGAGCTGCACGTCTGAAGTGCGGACGTCAAGACCGCTTCTCAACGGGCGCACCGTCACCTTGATTGACACCCCCCGGATTTGATGACACGACGCGGAGCGACACGGACATCCTCTCGTCCGTCGCAGCCTATCTGTCCAACACGTACGTCATCGTTCTCTTCCCCTGCCATCCGAGCTGACCGCCGCCGTTAGACACGAGCAAGGTGCCAAGCTCGCTGGCATCATCTACATACATCGGATCTCCGATGTCAGGATGGGCGGCACATCGAAGCGCATCTTCCGCATCTTCCGCGAGCTGTGCGGAGATAACACCCTCCGAAACGTCCTCATCGTGACGAACATGTGATCCAACGTCGACCCCAAGGTCGGCGAGGCACGCGACCAGGAACTCGCAGCAACGACAAGTTCTTCAGCCCGTCCTCGAAAAGGGCGCGCGGCTGCTTCGCCACAACGGCAACCAGGCGTCCGCCCTCGCTGTCTTGCGTCACCTGATCAACAACCAGGCTGCGACGCATCCAACATGAGTTTGTCAACGAGCGCAAGGATCTGGCCCATACCGCCGCCGGAGCCGAGCTTGGTCATGCTCTGAAGGGAGCGAGCTGATCGCCATGATGAGGAGCTCAAGAAACTCCGCCAAGAAATGGAGACTGCCATGCGCGCCAAGGATGAGGAGACCCGGTCGAAGCTCCAAGAAGAAGTCGACAAAAAGCGGGAGGAGATCGAACGCATACAACGCGAGGCCGAGTGTATGGTGGCAAACTTTGCCGCGGAGAAGGCGCGACTCGAATCTAGGATCGCGGAAATGGAGGCGGAAAATCGTCGCCGCGCAGAGGAGCTCGAGGCACTGCAGGGACAGGTCGTCGAGGCTCGCGAAGAAGTCGAGACAGCGCGGATCGAACACGCACGACGCGGGACCGAGCTGCTTAACGCGAGCAAAGAAGCGGAGGGGCGAAAGGCTCGCTTGTTCGAAGAGGAGCGCAAGGCGCGAGAGCTCGCCGAAGCGCAGCACCGAGAGCACCTACGTGCCGTGGAATAAGAAAGGTTGCGAGCCGAAGCCGAGAAGGAACATGCTGAAGCAGAGCAAGCAGAAAAGATCAAGGCGGAGCGCGAGCGGGCACTTGCGCTCGAAGAGGAGCTCAAACGTCAGGCAAAAGTTAAAGAGGAAGAAGACAAGGCTAGACAGTTAGCGGAAGCACGCGAAAGAGCTCGTTTACAGGACGAGATGGTGAAAGCTCGACAGGAGGCGGTGAGGGCTGCCGCCGAACAAGAACGCCACGAACGTGAGGCGGTTCTCGCAGTCAAGCCCAGGTGGAAGCTCACGCCGTCGCTCTCGAGCAAAAGAACCAGCTTCTGCAGCGCGAGAAGGAGAGATATGAAACGCAGATACAAGAGGAAACAGAGCGCTTGCGTCGGACCATGGAGGAAGCTCACGCTAAGAAAGAACGGGAGGCACACGCTCGACGGGAAGCAGAAGAGGCTCGCATAAGACAGTTCGTCTTGCTCCAAGCTGTGCTTGCCAGTGCAAGTATCCTCAAGCGTGAACGGGGAGCACGGATACTGTCAACGGGCTCTTGGATGCTGTCTCTGCACAGATCGTTGTCATCCAGAGAATTACAGAAACGAATATACCCAAGTTGGTCGCGGATGATGTACCTATGCTCACCAGGTAAGGGTTCACAATTGCGTAGTTGGGTCGTGTGCTAAATGATGTTTGCAAGCTTGCTCGCAGACGTCTTCTCTGGCACAGACTGTGTTCCTGTCGACCTGGAGGCCCTTCGTGAGCAGATTCGAAAGATCTAGCGTGATGGTCGGTCCCTCTGGAATAGGCAAAACAAACGCTCCTTGCAGCGCTGGAGAGACTCGATTGCACTGAAGGAGTTCCGTATGTGCTTTGTTCACGCATACCCTGCGTATGGATGACGTACATGGCGAGTGACACGCCCTTGTCGCTTATGCTCGCCGCCATGGAAGCCATTCCTGAAGTGACGGAGACCCGTTGGGACTGGGTTCAACTTTTCCATATTTACAAGCGATATCACGTCGCATGATTCCGACAACCAATACTCCAGGTAAATTTGTTTCGCCAGTTACTTGCGTCGCCATTCTGAATACGTAATTGCAGGGCATATGTTGAACACAGCGAGGTAAAACTGGCGTCGTGGACGACGTCGATATGGTATTGAAACTGAGAACCTTAGGTGATGGTGTACAATCTCCTCAAGCAATATCTTGGACCTGCACCGTTTTACGCCACGCTTGGAAATCACGATGCCTATGTGATTAGACTTCCTCTTTGTTCGCCTCACGACTCATATTTTTTCCTAGATGCAATTCCAAATAACCCCATACTACTTGGGTGGTTTCATTCTCGGCAACCAATTCAACTGGTACGTAGTGTTTTATAAACGCGATGTTTCATGGTCATTTATATGACCCAGGTTGTATGACCACGTCGCAACTATGCAGTATTACGAGGGTTGGCTCCCGGAAGCTTCGGTTGCATATGCACGTGCCCATTATGGCGCGTGCTGCGTCGTACGTCCTGATGGGTTGCGCATCATCTCGCTTGACACTGACATGTGTGCGTCTTAATCATTATCTCTTGCTTGTCCTGTGACAACTCACGCCTTGCACCTATAACCAGGGTACACGTACGCTACTAAGCTTATTTGCCTCAAAAGCGATTTCCTAACTGTCGAATTATTACTTCAGGCTTAACTACTTTAGCTACATCAACGCTACTCAGCCTGATCCATTCGGAATCCTCCGCTGGCTCACTGATGAACTTCAGGATGCTGAGGATGCGGGCGCCTGAGGTGAGCTTCTTTATTACCTGATGCCGCTCGATTACCATCTGAACGGCTCTACTCAGTCCGGATCGTTGGCCACGTTTTGAGTGGATGGGGAGCCACCAGGCTCAGTTCAATCCCACGAAGTGTAAATTCTGTGTCCCGTTGTAGCACTGATCCAGCTGATTGTCCTGTAGTCTACCAGATGTAAGTTCCGCTTCCGCGATTGCTGCAGCTTACTGGAATGAGGCATAAGTGTTGATCGTTACTCACCACACGTCATCGTAAGTGAGGGTTTATGAGTGTTGTAAGGCATGCATTGATTCTTCACCATAGACGTATTCTTCGGACACACGCACGAGGATGAACTTTCCGTACGTAATTCTTCATACACTCATACGAGCCTGAATATTCTGAAGTTCTTTTACGCAGACAATGCCACCAACATCAGCGTTGAGACAGCACAGGCGGTGTTATGGGTGTGTTGCTTCACATCCACTCACATGCCTCGCTTATGGGCGCACCCAGGTCATGCCATCCCTCACGCCCCTGACAAGTCTTAATTCCGGCTTCCGCATGTACGAAGTTGACTCTGCGGTACGTGCCCTTGTTCCTATTTGCGGACTCGTCCACTCATGCGTTTATACAGACCTTTGACATCCTGGATGCATACACGTACGTGAACGTGGGTACCGGGGGTGAAATTTACTCACCTTGTTTAAATACAGCTGGGTCCTACGTACGTGCTCGAGTACAGCACGCGTGAAGCCTATGGCCAAAACATTACCTGGGGTGCCAATATGTCATCGTATGCGTGGTAGAAAACCAAACCCTGGCTGACGCTCCCAAGATAATTTCGTTGGCGGGCGGTGTCCTCTTCGTCGGTGTGCGCATCCTGTTCCTCAGAACCGCTAGAGCGCGTAAATTCGCAGGACCTGAAGACAGCGGGGTGGTGGTTAATAAGGAGGCGCCGGGTGCCTGCGAGATTCTTCGTACCACAGAGCGAGATTTAGGAGAATTGTACACGTCAGCGGCGATTGGCGACGGATTGTGATAAAATAAGGTGGGTTTTTTGGAGCTCGGATGAGGATTTTACCCTCGTTCTCGGCTTTCTCACCATATCCTCAGTGTATCTCCGTATCAGGACCTCCAACGTCGAAGTATCAACTTGTCTTCGCGCATTGGCAGCACTTCTCTATATCTGCTCCCCTTTCTTCCATCAGTACTTCGTCACCTTGCCCTAATTCTTCCCTCCCTCTGCGAACTCGATCGAGTGTGTAACACTAGTCCGACCAGCAGGTAGCATCGACGTCAACACCTTGTCGCGATCCGCCATCGCCCTGGACGTAAAGTCTGCGGATGCTCACAATAAACCGTGGAGTTAATATAAACACGGGAACAAATTCCAAAACAGGCCAAGACCAAGTGCGACGATGTTGAAAAGCAACATGCTACAAATACAGCATTTCCGTAAGCTCATCGGGAGGCGATCGTGATAGGACGAGATGAAGACGTACATGAGAAGTAGTAGCCTAGTCCGAGGTGGCAGTCCAAAACAACTCTCGCCGTCACAACATTATCAACACCACCCGGTGACCGCCATGGAAGCACTCCGTCTACAGAAGAAATATCCAGAAGTCACCCGCGATGACATGCTCGATCTCATAAATCGCTTCGAGTACGTATCGTTGACAATGACGAGACACGGTCAGTGCGATCTCGACGGGCACCCCTGGGCGCATAGATAAGAGCGCGCCGTTCTCCACGCACTGCAAAGCAGTGGTGAATCCTACGACCAGGCACGCGAGACGCTCAAGAGCGTGTCCGTGGACGCTAGTGGAAAGGTCGAGCTCGAAGACGGTGCCGAAGTGCATCCATAATGTCATCTCTTGTCTGCCCCTTTCCTCATCTCCGCCATCCTAGCTCAACGCCAAGCTAAGGACACAGTCCAAAGCTTCCGTATTGCCTACCAGAGCTGGCAAAGTCACCGTCAAAAGCTCGAATGCCAACGTCGGTCACACCATCAACGAGAACGAACGAAAGGAGTTTACAAATCATATCAACGGCGTACGCACTTTCCCTCTTTGTTCACCACTGGTCTGACCCTCTGCACAGGTCATCGAGAATGATCCCGACGTCGGCTATCGTTTCCCTATCCCCACAGACACAATGCAACTCTTTGACGAATGTCGCGACGGCCTGATCCTCCGTGAACTCATCAACGATTCTGTCCCAGACACAATCGACACAACCGTGACGCTTTCCAAATCACAGAGAACAACATCACCTCCGCCAAGGGTATCGGCTATCAACATCGGTTCATCCGATATCTCCGAAGGAAGCGAACATCTCATCTTCGGTCTCATCTGGCAGATCATCCGCAGAAGGCTCTTTGCACAAGTCGATGTCGAACTGCACCCCGAGTTGTATCGACTCTGTGAGGACGGTGAGACTATCGACGATCCCCTTCGTCTGACCCCCGACCAAATCCTGCTCCGATGGTTCAACTACTACCTGAAGGCTGCTAGGTGGAAGAGAAGGTGAAATCACTGTAGCATTCCATTCGCTCGTCCTGACCATCATCCGCTTCAGAGTAAACAACTTTAGCTGCGACGTGTGCGATGGTGACTCGAAACTACGCTATCCTTCTCAATCAACTCAAGCCCGATGAGCTCCGCTTCAAACCAGAGATCTCCGTCAAAACGCGCCGAACAGGTTCTGCAAAACGCCACTCCCGCTTCCCTCATCGCCAGAAATCCCCGTCTCAATCTTGCGTTCGTTGCCAATCTCTTCAACACTTGGCCCGGTTTTGCCCCGCTAGACGAGCAAGAAGCCAAAGACTATGGGGCAGTTGAAGACTTTGATGCCGAAGGCGAACGTGAAGCCCGTGTCTTCACGCTCTGGCTCAACTCGCTCGGCGTTGAACCTGGCGTGTTTAACCTGTTCGAGAATCTCAAAGATGGTTGATCATCCTCCAGGCC
>JBBPOC010000205.1:0-22928 GCA_038091235.1 Tylopilus rubrobrunneus | reverse complement strand
ATATAATGCATTATCTAATGTTAGATTTGTGTTATTGATTTATCATCTCTTGTAATTTCTTTGCACAATTATTCAAGTCTTATCTAGCTCATATCAGACTTATATCAGACTCATCAAATGGTAGCTTTGTGCCATCAGCTTATTATCTCTTGTAATGTCCTTGTCATAATTGCACAAGCATTTTCTGGCATATATCAGACTAACATTCAAATGATAATAGTTGCAATGTTTGCCTGTAAATATATACTCATTAACATCATTATTTAAGAGATATAATGCTATATATACATTTATCTAGTAATACCAAACTGATAGCAAATTGATCATACATGTCTAGGCATATCAGCACTTCTAAATTTTCCTGATGAGGGAGGTGCCATTGATAGTACACGGCGTCAAGGGAACAGTGTCCGTAATGGGCCACGGCAGGTAACTCTTCTCTTCACTCCCGATTTGAATACCATCTCATTATGGTTGACCCAGGGTCCAGGCTATGCGAGACGCTTTCGGGCGAGCCAGTGGGAGCATCGGTCGATCCATTGGGATTTTGGGCACTGTTGTCGTCGCAGGGTACGTTCCTAGTGGTGCCTGCAGGTGTGAGGGACGTGCTCGGGTGGGGAACCAGTGAGGTAATCAGGAGAAGCATCTGTGCAATGGCCTTGCTGGCAAACATCTATACCGTCTCCGTTTATCTCGGTAACGAAAAGCTTCTGCGCATACAAAAAGAGTGTTCCGATCCACCAATTGACATCTCCATCTCTGACCATCTAACGCGGACAAGCCCGCAGCAGGCCTTGAATGTGGATTCCGTGCAGCGTACTGGTAAGGCGATGATTACTAGTTACTTAGTAGTCGCTTCTGACGTTCAGTTAGTTCAAACGATTGCGATCGAAGTCGCGGAATGGGCGTTTTCCTCACACTCGACACCACCATCCCCCCGTGACGATGCTGGCGATAACTTGATTGCAGGTGGAACCCCTATGGTGCCGGATAATCCTCCCACGCCAACAACGCCGGTTGTCGTGCGGGAAAATGAGATCACACATGACCTATATACAGCAACGACCTCCGTTATTCTCCGCCGAGACTTGGAGATTAGGGAAGGTGTGGAATCGAGCTTGGACTTCCGTCCTCCTTTAAATGCAAGGGCGTCTATGTAAGGACTCTCCACGCCGACGCTACGGGTCGTTGACTGCTCTTGCTCTAGTTCAATTCCGAACAGCATAACACCTTTGCTCACATCAGTAGATCGCCGTTATCTAACGCCCATCCTTTCATGCGTATTGTCCCGGAGAACAACAGGTCAGTATTCCTGAGTCCATTGCTTCATTATCAGCGCATGTTTATATGTCACCGAACACTGGTCACCTCTTTATTGTAAGTAGTTCCCCCTCCGTGACTGCCGACCTGGCTCCAATCATTTCAGGGTCAAATTACCAACCAAACGACGGGTATTGGACTACACCTTTCTTCACACTTTTTGCCCACCATGGAACGTAGCGCGATTGATTTGGCGTAAGCACACCACGTGTAGGTTCATGCCGCATTTATTGATTGTTTGGTCAGGAACGGGCAGATTGCAGGTGTGTATGGCGGCAGTCAGTGCACTCAGTGTCATCAGGGAAATTTCTAAGTGCTGATATACCTAGACAGATATGATCATATGATCATCAGTGTAATATTGGTAGAAAAATGCATATATGATATTATTATTTCATAATCATAATGCATATAACTGATAATGCTATATATTCCTTGGTAGACTTTATAGAAAGTGATCATAAATTATATTTTCAAGCTCAACCTGATATATAACTGATTATATTGTTGTAATTGTGATAAATAAATGATCTGCTGATAGCATAATGCTCAATGTCTGATAATACATTGTATTCACTGGCTACTGACAAGTAACATTACATTTTTTGTTGTTATGATAAAGGAATGATAATAAAATTACCTACTAATGGCATAATGCTCAATGGCTAATAATACATTGTATTCACTGGCCAAGTAACATTATAAAAATGATCTACTTATGGAGAGTCCAACATGAGCCCCATGATGTTTCTGCCATTATGACAAAGAATTTACACAATGCACAACATGTATTGCTCATGAAAAAAGTCCTAAGCCTTCTCAGCAGCAACCTTAGCAGCCCTTGCTAGCTCGACAATGGCAATGAGTTCATCAACAAACTCAGAACCTCTTGCTTCTGCTGCAACACAATACATCTTTCCTTTTCCTCAACCCATCTGTTCCACTCCCCACTTCAGCCGGGATTCATTATACCGTGACTCTCCATGGACGCCACCAAGGAAGATGAATGGCAAATGTTACTGACTTCCGTTTGTGTCGTTTACCATCCAACGAAGCTTGATCCACAGCCCTGGATCCGTGAGGGCACTTTGAGACGAGAGAAAAGCAAGATGATGTGATAGGTCAGGAAGGAGGTGTGGAAGGGAAGCGATGGTGGCACAAGTGGCAGAGCTGGAGTGGGCGTAAATACCACTATGGGAGGGGCGGGTGGTCGTTGCACTCCCTCGGTACTGACTACGCGTTTGAAGGGGATTTTTGGCTTGTTCATGCATAGAGTCAGGGCAAGGTCACTTCTTGCCGCTAACTCGGCGACTCGGAGTGCCCTGTTGGATAAATAGGGCGTCGCTAGATGTAGAGGGTCTGAGAGGACATCTGGGTCTTGAATGGTGATTCGAGATTGACTCTGTGCATGCGTGTCCCTTCAGGGCCAGGTGTGCAACGAGAAAGATAGGGAGCGTACCTCATCTCTTCGGGGTTCTTTGTCGGTGGGGAATGCCACCCCAGCCTATTCACAATGCGATGAACGTGCACGTCGACCCGATACCTACGTTTCTACCAGTCAATTGACCACATGAGTATGCAAGGACGAAACGAGAACGCCACGAGCTAGATGGCAACCTGGCAAAGGGACGTACGATTTCCACTGGCATGCCACTTGGAGGATCAAAAATGCCACCCTTGGGTCCCACACCAGAGAGCGAACACGGTTCCTCCACCGTCTTGGGAACGTCGGCGTCAAAGTCGTCATGTAACCGGCAAGCCGCCTGTTTGATGTACTTAGTTTCATTCAGTAGACACGGGGTCGGTCGCCGTACTGATGCAAGAGGCCCGGGGGTGCTACACGTACTACGTCTTTTTTCTCCAAAATCCCACCTTGGTGATACATTCGGCGACGAGGGACTCGTCTGCGGTCCAACACGGCTTGAATAGAAATCGCGTCGTCGAGCGCAACGCGTGCTTTCGCTATCGCGGCATTGGTCACCTCGTCCTTGGTCTGAGAAGACAGCATCAACGACGCGGGCGTCGCAAACCAGTTCTATGACACAGATAACCCGTCAGCACGTCTGTCGAAGCCACGACGGAGAACGAGGCGCACCTTGGGCTCACTCTCCTCCCGCTGTGCGAACTGATATCCCATCGTATCCGCTGGCGCCTGCATACTTGCCCGCATCGCCTTGATCCCATCATACGCCTGCGCCCATCTCTGTCGGATGCGATACCTCCAACCGCGCCGCGACGCCGCCCGTCTTGGACTTGGACTTGCTCCTAGCAGGGCTTGCGCTTCTCGGGCAAGGCCAGGACCGAGTCCGTTGGGGTCATCGGTGTCAGATTTGAGCGTTTTTCGACGCGACGAAGGCCGCTTGGTAACGGGATGGGCGTCCAGCACGACTGTTTTCTCACCGTTGTCCTCGCGTTTGAGCGCGGACGGCCCTACGTTGCCGCACTGTGATACGCCGGGTTATCCTTCGCCGTCAACCGCGTCGATCGCGTCGACACCGTTCACCTCGCCGTACACATCAAATAGAGTCGTCGTTTTGGACGCGAGTACGACTACACACCAGGAGGGGGCAGAGACCAAGTCGTTCGGTGACAAAGCATTACATGTACCCAAAAAGGAAAGTAACTAAGAGACCAAAATCTATTGGCGAGATGGAATGAACGGAAACCATGGATGGACGTGTGGATCCCACGTCAACGAGGACGCGGGGAGCTTCTCCAGCCTCTGACACACGTCGCGCAAGCATTGTACCGACTAACACCACGCGTAAGCATTGAAGACTGGTCAGTCAACGGAAATATACCTGCTTGTGCTCCTCGACCCAAGCTCCTGTCTAGCCCATTAAAGAAACGACCAATCTTTCCAGGAGCATACCAGCCAGTCGAATCTGTCCCACGGGCAAATAATCACGATCCTTCCGGCCAATCAGCCTATCTATTCAACGGGAGCGTGAAGGGATGAAATCCGTACCTGCTGTACAGTCGAACAGGCAGCGGTGAACTTGAGAAAGTAGGGATGTCCAATAGGCGGATGCCCTATAGCCTCGTACCCGTCTGCAAACGCCCACCTATACCGCCGAATACAGTTGAGTCGCACGCGCTGCCACGACGGCCCAAGTTTTTTCAAACTGACCTAGCATGCGGTCGCGTCAAAATGGTCGACAACTAGAAAACGAAATCACGAACCGAAAAGACAGCCAACGACATCGCCTGCGAGGCCGTCATGAAGATGAACTGAAACTGATATTCATGTGATTTTGATCGACGAAATGATCAACCCGCGAGTCGCGAGCTCTGGAGGGTCCATTCGTTTACCTTGTAGCCATGGCAAGAGTTCATCCATACCAAAGAGTTGCGACTCCCATGCCTGAGTAGCGTACCAATACGCAAACACACGTTCTTCGGCGCAGTAAAGGGATAGTTGGGCCCCGGAAAAGATGACTTCACGGAAGACCGATGACCTCGTGAATACCAACCATAGTACGTACCCAGGGGTTGAGGTGATTCTGGATATCCGCCATTTGCAGCTTCTCGTACTCGGCGCGTTGCTTGCTCTGAAGATCGCCCAAGCGATAAATGAATTCGTTTACTTTCTCGCACTCGAGAGGACCGTGGCTGTATCCTTTGATATTGCTAATCTCTCGAATAAAGTCTTCGCGCTTGGTAATGTTTTCGTCAAAGTTGCGTAAACGGGATTGGAACTCCTCGTCAGAACCTGTCCAATAGTGGCATTCAGGACTTTTATTCATTATTTCGCGATAGCTCGTACTTTCGATCTCCTCTACGGTTTCACGAGCTTCCGCGAGTTCCTGTTGATAATGCTCTTTTTTCTGCTGCAAGTTCCCCACCTTTACATATAGCTTCGGAACTTGGTCGCAGACTCGTAGAACTGTGCGTTGTTCTTCACGAGCTTTTCATATTGAGCCTTGCATTCCTCGTATTGCAATTGCTTGGGGGTAATGGTATCGTTCAGTTCGACTGTACGCGCACGGAGTTTGTCCCGCGTGGGCCTTCTCCTCGGCGAGGGACTCGAGATGCTCCTTGTCTGCTTTCAGATCTGCAACACGGTCTTTGCGCAACGCTTCGATGGAGTCAAGTGCCTTTGTATACCTGTACCACGTCCGTCTCCTTTGCTGTGACAGACAGATTCCTCACGATGAGCCTTCGTTGTCCGTTGACAGCGTGAAACCCCAACTTGACCTGTGCCTTGACCTCCTTCTCGTTGGGTCGTGCACAAAGGCACCACCGCGCGTGCTGGGTGGCTGATCGCCAGTCTTGAGACACTCGATGATGGTCGTCTTACCACTGCCGTTGTGTTCAGCGATGACAGTGACGGACGAAAAGAACTCGATGGCCGAGACTTGTTTGTCGTCGAACGAGCGAATCCTCCACGACATACCGCTGTACCGCTGACGCGTTGACGCATGTCGAGCTTGACTGAGTAGTGCGGCATATCCGGCAAGGTGGACAGTCGGAATTCGTGAAGACCCATGTTAGTGTTCTTTCCGTCTGCGAGGATGGGGAAAGAACGCACTACGTCATGGAGGAGCTTGCGAGCCCAAACTATGTTCTGTGGTGCCAACTGGCGATGTCCTATTCGCAATAAGCGCTGGAAGCACAGAACGATGGCGCTGTGGACTTGCGTTCCCGTCCAATAGCTTCACTCAGCGCCAGGAGTAAGCCAGGGTGCATAGAAAAGATGACACCATGCGATAAGAACAGACAGCTGATGGACCGTCTGCGATGGTGAGTAAAGCATGCGATATTGCACGAGTTGGATTGGCTGCGTCTTCCGTTGACGACGTAGTCCACCAGAGAACAAAATGACGCACTCAGGGATCTACGTTGCAATCGCACGTCAAATAAGACCTGCAATGTTCGAGGAAGCTTCTAGATGGATGTCGATAATGATGACGTGCGCAGTTCTGTTATGGCTTACTTAAAATTGTTGGTTGGAGTACGTAGTGACGTATTGATATGATATGTATACTGGCGCCTCTTCAACGTCATCGAATTTGACCTCCCGGTGCTTGTGCTCGCCAGACACTGGAGTCATCGGGCTCATAGATTCGCGTTGCGCATTCTCGACTTCGTGTTCAGTCCATCGGGACGTCATATTATATGAACTCTGTCCCTGAGTTCGACATTGGCAGACAAACGCTGGGCAGGGACTACACGAATAAATGTGGGTACGTCAGCTGATTTTGCGCGTCTGGCCAGACCCACCTGGATGATAACCATGTAAAACGTAATAGAGATGGTGGGCATGATCTGTCGATCAATAATGAAGTTTCAGTGAGATGATGCCCGTTAACGAGTAAGGCGTGATGACTGACCATGTCAAGAATCACGTATTGACCATTGGATCGGTTGACATAGCAGATCAATGCCGAGAAAAGGGCGCAAGAGTAGATCACACCCGTATCAATAATGATAAGTAGAACCGGCCGCAGTTTGTGCTCTCGGTGCTGAAAAAGACAGGTGAGCGAGGCGCGGAAACAAAAGGGTGGAAAAAGCAATACTTTGATGAAGCGAGTACAACGCACTCAGATCGACCACCCCCATGGGTTTATGTTACATGTAAAACACACCGCCCGCCCACCCGTCCACGAACTCAGTCTCGATCCATCGTCGGATGGCAACCCACTCGATGAATACGCAGAGTGGGACCCCTGGGAGCCAGATCCCGGGTGGGAATGTGACGACAACGGGGGCGAGCGTAACCTTGGCTGCAGCGGTGGATGCCGAACCTGCATCTCGAACGTCTCGGGCACCGACGACGTCGATCGTCGGTATCCCTGGTCCGATAGTAGCGGTATAGAGGTGGCCTCCTTCGATGGCTTCTCCCTCACCTCCCCGTTCGGGTACCAGTATAAGGGAGGTGGCATCGGAGAGGGTACGGGGATGTCGTTTGGGGAGTAATACGAGGTGCGCTCGCCGACCACTTCCGATCCCGCGATACGGAAATCAACGGTGGGGTTCGTGTCCGCTCGATAACTACGCCTGCAGCTTCGTCGGCATACCCCGCAGGAGGTTCTCGGACGGCACGCGCGTCGGCTCGTAGACTTGTGATGCGTTGAGCTCCGAGACCGACCGGGCGTGTGGCTGGCGGAACATGGGCGCAGACTCGAGATCGCCGATATACTCGTTCTTGGACACTTTACGATGCGCCGGGTGCCGACCCAATCTTTGAGGTCGCCATTCATCCGCATTTCGCGGAAAATGTCCCTGTCGAGTGGGCACATACGACGAAGAGATGAACTTGTAGGAGAAACGAGGTGCTGGGAAACGTGTCAGACACATGCATGAAGATGCGCTTTGAACATGTGCACTTACCTAATGCGGTGAACATGGCCATGATGACGTGACCCACAACGTGACATTGTTAAACGGTGCCTACCACTTCGTACACGAACGCGCGCGCGGACGTAAAGAAGTCGTATGCTAGCAGGTATGAGTATATCACGATCCACGGGAGCATCACGAGCGAAGATCCGATGACGACAATCCACGTAATGAACGTCCAGCTGGTAAAGAGTGCCTGTCAGCACCCACTCAACTCGGCGAAGAAATGTGGGCAACGCACTAGTGAGTGTTCATTCCAACGTAGGCATTGGCAGAAAAGACGGCGGCTATTGCAACGGTGGTACCGGGATCGGAGAGGGAGTCGGTACCCCTGCCATTCCAGGATGTTGCAAGACCAAGGGACCAGACGAAATACGGAATGTAGAAGACGACCATCGACTGATAAAGATCAAGTATATACATACGTCCAGAACTTGAGTCGGGTATATTCTAGACCACGGATACCTCTAAGATAAAGCTCAGGGAATGCCATCACCGCTTTTGCGTTGACATCCTGGTCAAAGGGTGAAAGGGTGAACGTCAGCACAACGGCATTCCCACCAAAGCATCGAAATGCTCACCGCCCAACACGACAACAGGTAGTGACGTGAAAGAGAAGGATGAAACTGTAATCATACAGATATGTCGCATCGAAGCTGTCCGAGAATAGCAAATGAGTCTCCGTGGTTTGCACGACCAACATTCAATAACGCACTAGGAGTAGATAAGGAATCAAGACATGCCCAGCGTCCAGATGACGTTCTGCAACCAGTGTTAGTCAATCAGCCCCACGATCGATCACTGCACGCGAAGCACCTTGTAGAAAAAGTCGCTATGCAGGTCAGCGACACGTTGATATGACCATCGTCCGTGAACGAGGAGCAACTTTGTCAGGAATCGGAACCGGCCAAACGCATAGTCCGCCGACATGGCAGCCTGTGAACCTTCGTGAGCCGGCAATCCACAACCTCTTGAATCATCACCACGTCGTTGGCACCGTCACCGATGGACAATGTCATCGCTTTCCGGCCCTCTTTGGCCTGGAGAGTTCATGAATATACCCGGGCGCTCTGGGAATCGGACACAAGAACATACCAGTTTCACCGTCAATGCCTTCTGAGCAGGCGACACACGACAGCATACAACCGTCTCGCATTGCGTGCCAAATTTGAGGAACAGAGGCTTGATATCCGGCGTCAACGCATGTCGCAACGTCTCCCCGTTAATGACGATCGCAAACGCAGCCTGAGCACCATGTACAAAACCTTGCTTGCGCGGATCCAAGGACGAAAGGACCGAGTATAGACGCAATCTTGTTCACCCCAGCTTCGATTTGTGCACGCATTCCCTCGGGAGAGTCAGACGATAGGATCATGATCTCCATGTCATGCTTGAGCAGATTACAGCTAAACCCGATCTCGATAGCCGTCTGCAGCTTATCGCCTGTAAAAGAGGTGTCTCAGGAACGAGGGCATCGCGCCCAAACCAACTGACTCACCGGTGAGAATCTATGCCCGCGCGATGCAGTGTCTCGATCGCCTCTGGCACACCCTCTTGCAGCTTGTCCTCGAGCACCGTCGCACCAAGTAACATGAGCTCTTGAACACTTTGGAGAGCTTGGACACCATCGTATCTTTGAGCGCGGCAAGCTTGCGTGCGAGCTCCTCGGGCTCAACGGTGTCCGCGCGACCTTCTCGCGTCGCAGCGCCGCGTTGCGCTTTCGTGACGCCTTCGCCATACACCGCACCGTGTATGGAACACTTTTGGAACTCCATGACGCTCTGCGTGAGCATGGCAGTCTTGTCTGAAAATATGTACTCGATCTGACTGAGGTCGTCAGAGATACCCCCGTTTTTCGGGACGCTTATCCTCTTACTGGCGTTAGTGGTACCCTCGTTTCCGGTAGCGGGAAGGTTGCTGTCGGAACGCTTGTAAGACGCCCGTGAGGTAGGCCGTGATGAGCTGGACTTGCGCCGTACGGCCTGGATCATCCCCCGATTCCACCGATGGGGCTGCCTGCAACCTGGGCGCCGCGGAATGGTCGTCAGTGACCGAACCAGACGTCGAGGCTATCGTGGCACGTACCGGAGGATACCTTGCTTTCTCAGGTCAGTGTCTTGCTCTAGCTCTTGGAGACCGTCTTCTATGCCGCTGTCGTCGTTGTCGTCGCTGTCGTGAACAGTGAGCTCGACGATGAACAAAAAGGTCGGTCGTGGATGAGCGTGTTACTGACTTAGCGACGATTGTGAATCTACTAGGAGACAAAGCAAGGATGAAGAGGATAGGAAAGGCAGCGGACCCGGCAGAGGCGGCGCCAAAAACGGGGAGGACTGCCAGGCATTAGGCTAGGGAGTGGAACGATGACCCTCGCACTTACGTGAAAAGATAACCAAGATCAAAAGTAAACGTTGGCTATTCCACGGGGATGTCAATGCATGTACATGAAAAAAGCCAGTTATCTCACCGATGGGATTGCTCCCAGAGATTCTTGGGTAAGAAGTGGTAAACCCTAGAGATGGTGAGACGCATAAAGGTGGGGAGTGGTTGGAGAGACGTACTGCTAGTCCGTACTTTATTCCTGGCGTATCGAGCGAGCGGTTGACCGCGGTGGTCGACTTCTATGGCCGTGGTGGGCCATTGGTAACGGTGGTGGCATCCGAATCAGAGGTCTTTGACGCCTTTCTTTTTTGAAGAAAAGATACGCGTAGGCCTTTTCTCCGCGTGCAATTCTGACTCGGAGCGGATAGATTCAGCAATGGTGAAAGTTGTGGTGCGGACAATGCAGAGGCGAAAGTGATCCTCTGCGCGACGGACCCACCCGGATTGGGCGCAAATAGAAATCCGTCCACGACGATCTTGACCAAGAATCTGACGAGTAGGATTGCAGTTCGAGTAGAGTGCCGGAAATGCCGAAACCTTGCCAGACTCGACTCGGAAGACAAATGATTAAGTAATTCACATCGACACTCCCTACTATGAGTAGTAGTCGTAAGGCCAATACAATGTTACCCTAATCTGACTCGCCCGCGTCACCATTGACCCAAGCAGAACCGTACATTTCGTACATCTCAGACGCATTCGAGTCTGAGACCGAATCATCGTCCGATTCCGTGTCAATGTCCCCACTATCATCCGTACGCGTCTCCCATTCGGGAGCCTCTGGGTCGGCAAGCGACAGACTGGCTTCAAGATTGTCAAACCCACGAGCGAGAGATATACCGGAACCAGTAGACGTGGGGTCACTCTCCCCACCGCAATTGTCGTCAACTCTGCCCTCTGCCTCGTACATATCAAGAAACCGCCATTCGAGAGCGTCGAGTTGAGAAACGGAAAGTTCGTGCTCAAGGTCGTCAAAACGCGGGGAACGATGCGAGGCACTATCCCGAACATGAGAATAGGTGTGACCGACACCGAGACCCCAGTGATATCTCATCAGCATATCACGGTCTACAAACCTGTTCGTAGTGCATTAGTGAAAGAATGGAGTCCAGCCATTCGAATACAGCCTACCTATTAACGTAGTAATACCGCCAGTCGTCAGAGTCCTTCGCCATGGAGGACAATGCAGTGCGGTCCGGGTGGGACCGTCCCCTTGCGAATGCAGGTATGAGATGAGATCCTCTCAATACATCTGCGGGGTCCACGAACCCGAACGCCGCCTCGTCGCTCATCGGGACGAAGCGCAGCATATCAAGTGCGACCCCACCATGCTGGGGATCAGGTGGAATCCAGTCAAACCATCGTACATGTAGGAAATCCAACCGACGAGGGGAGTAATCCTTGAGCCCTGGACCGATGTACTGGACGTTCGCATGATAGATCCCGATGACACGACCGTAGCAAAAGCGATGTTCTGTAACCTCCAAGTCCCCTGTGGGCTCTCCGACCAGCATCATTATATCGCGGTGATCACTGTTGGGATTGAAGGTGTCCTGCTCACGGCGGACGTCATATGTCGTATAGTTGACATGAAGCACGTTGTGCTGGTAAATTCGACCACCTTTGAGCAGTACCTGATTGGCGTCGGGTTCCGAGCCATGGAAGCCGTCGCACAGGCCCGATAGTGTACGATCCCCGTTCGGTTCTGAGGTGTGCATGTGCATCAACCTGATGCGAGGAAGGAGGTGATGCTTCAATTGCGAAATGAAGTCCTTCTCGCGCCGTTTAATTGTGGAAAAACAAAAACAAGAGTGGACGGGCCTGGACATACCTTGATAGCTGGATCATCTGAATTTTTTCGAATGAAATGATTGACGTCGATTGGTCTGTGTTGTGATTTTCCGATGTTGTAGCGTTCTTCGGGAACAGTTGGGACGGATTCCGGGGGACTGCGTTCAGTTTTGGAGTCACGAATGCGTCGAATTCGTGCTTGACGTCGTTCGATACGAGCTAGTTGACGGACGAAATTTTTTCGACTAGTACGAATATATCTTCCCTTCCCTACTCGGTGCTCCCGTTCTCCCTGAAGCCAAAATTAGATCAATTATGAACTCCAATGGACAGGTACTGACTGGCTGTGTTGAGTAGGAATCGGTTGTTCCATACATCCTGATTGAAGCTGTGTAGTCACCCAATGCGTGTAGCTTATAAGTTCGAAGGTTGAGAGTTTTTGGTCGACGCGCCAAAACTGTAGTGTGCTCGCGCTGAGAACGAGTGCGAGTCTCGCGACGTTGACGCCCTTGAGCCTCTCGCTTGAGCTCTTTGGTGTGGAACTCAGGGCATGTGTCAGCCTCGAAAGCACGCATGGCGGCGCCTAGAGACTGAGTAACATCATCCATCACTTCGAGGGTGTCGTCGGTGTGAATTCGTAGTTTCGCGAACCCATGCCATTGACAAAGGAGGTAGAGGAGCGTCAACACGACCGCATTGTGGGGATCAGGAAGCAAGCCTTCGAAAACAGGAAGAGCACACTATAAAACTCAAGTCAGGTGGAAGCTTTGCAAGTAGCCACTAAACTGATATGTACCTGGAGGAGGTCTTCAAAGTCGCGGGCCGCCATTCTTCGCATATCCGACGCATTCGCCGAGAATCGGCGAATCGTATCTCTTCCAAACGAAGGGACCTGGCGATATCTGCGAACAAGTGTCAATCAAATGATTGGGAGCAGAGATAAGTCGGAATCACGTCCCTTCGATCGAGCTCACGTAACTTGTTCTCCTTCACACTTTCCAGCATGCGTAGAAGATGTGTGAAAACAGCTTTCCAGACCCCGAGCTCAAATTCGTGCAAAAGATCAACAACAAGCATGGCGAAAAGACTGAAACCGAAGATACGGAGTTTTTCTGAAAAAGCATTCTACGAAGGTCAGCGTGAATACATTCAGTTCTAACCCAGGTCAGGTTACCGTGGTAGGGACAAGTGATTGTTCCTTGAGAAGCGATTGAACTTGCAGGGAGTTAACAGCGTAGTTGTCCTTGTAAATAAACCTTCGCGCCTTCAGGATCTTGCTTTGTCGGCTGTCGTCGTCAACACGAAGTAAGAGCTCCCGCTGGGACATATCGTGTGGGGTGCCCATATCGGGCACATCTGCCATGGAAAGTGTGCATCGCGGGCACGGACAACCGCCGAGATTTCGTATGGATGCTATGAGAACCCTATTAGACAAACATTTTGTTAATGGAAACCCTAGGTTTGATAGAAAAAATCACTTCTCGGGATAATCGGCTGAATATGTGAATATCCGCAGGTAGAAGCGTCGCGTGATGCCATCACAGCAGGATATAACAATCCCGTGCCGATAGGCTTGAATAAATTCCTCATCGAGCAGGATCCTCCACTGCTCGTGGAACAGCTCTCGTTGGCAGTGAGTTTGAAGGGGATCGCTTGCAGATTTGTCGCCCAAGTGTTCCATGAGGAAATCCTTGAATTCGTCTGGTAGCTAGGTGACGGATCAACATCACATTTCCTCCAGTAGACTAGGTACTTACCACTTGGAAATACGCTGCGTGAGAACAGAGATTGTTGGTCGGTTGGCTTCTTCTATACTTGGACTCATTTCCGAAAAAGACATAGAGCGGCCATAACTTGGCGTCACCGAAGGCAGTCAGCTTGGTTGCGTCTGACCAGAACATGAGCGCCACAACAACGCGAGGCAGGTTACAGTCAGGTTCTGGGGGCGATGCTTGAAGAGCTTCATTCGCCTTGAAAAACGCGGTAGAGGTAAAGAGCTCGCCATATACCTTGATGTTATGGTCTTTGTGGGGTGGTTGCCATCGCAGTTCGTATGGCTCGAAGTGGAAGCGTGCTGCGTGGGCCGGATTTGCAAGTTTTTCCTTGACAATTGAGACGAGGGAACGGTGGTAAAATCCGTCCACAGTGTAGCACTTTGCTCCTGGGTTTCTGCACCGACCATGGAATGGCACAGAGATTGTGACGGAAGAACATTTCCACCCATCGTCCTGATTCAGCCACTCCGGGTCGTCATCAAACTGATTCTTTCCAAGTTGCTCGTCAATGGCATTCCACGGGGTCTGTGATACAGCTGATGGGGAGAAGACAGGGTCGCCGATGATACCAAGTAACTGTTTAAAACTCTCCTTCGATTTCTGGGATCCTTGGTTCCAGTACCAATCTCCAAGGCGCATTGAGGTCTCGTTTGGGTACGGGTGATACGGATTATTGGAGGGTTCGTTCGATGGCTCCCCATGAGATGATTCCGAGTTAGCGCAGGGTGAACACGGGTACTCCACCGAATAGGGATCTTCTGGGTCGTGGAGAGGCAGGGAGTCGGTATTGTATACACGGAACAGCCCGAATTTGTTCATCTGTGTCTTGAATATCCTGCGTAGCGAAGAGAAGACGGTTCGAGGCGATGACTCAATGGGCACGGACAGCATGTCGTGGGACAAAGATGGACTACGTTTATTTGGGACGGAAGGGATTGAAGCAGTCCATGAATTCGAGGGCGTTCCAGAAGGAGGCAGTGGTTGTAAAGATTCCGGAAGGAGGTCTCGGAATCGTAATGGTAGTCTGCGTTTCGTCCGCCGCGACCTGCGCTGTGCCAGAGGTACTTCATCATCCACTGGCCGTCGTTGCGGAGGTGCTGTCTGGAAAAATAGTCATCAACCGAACATTGAAGTGCGCTAGTCCACACACCGAGCGAGAATCGGAGGAGAGTGACACCAAATCTTGGAGATGTTTGGGGGCACTGCTTTCGCTGAGGGAACTCGAACCCCCACTGGCAGTTGCAGCGTCCGCCAGACTTGAGCTGGTACCCGTCAGTCTGGCTTTTTTGGCCCGATAGACTTCTTTTGCCTTGGAGAGAGCACTGGAGAGTCTTTTCTTGCCTTTGTTGCATCCTTTCTCGTGGCGAGTGAACGCGCCAAGGTCACTGAAAGCACGACCACAGCTGAGACACGTTTGTGTGAACGAATCGCCACCGATAGCGACCATTTCCAGCACGCCCTCTGGCATGAGGCTTACTAGGCAGGTTTCGGGGTATAATAACCCACCACGTAATTAGATGTGACAAGTTGTAACATATTCTAGCATCATCGCCCAAACGGGAAGCCCATCTAAGGCTAGTAAGCGAAGCGAGTCATTGTCCGAGTCGGTCGCTGTCAGTCGTTGTCGTCGCCCAAGTCACTGTACGTCGCATCGCGGTGTCTTCGTCGTTCCGACACCGACCAGTACAAGCATTTCAAGCTACCGCCATAATATTACGGGATTCTGAGGGAGGGCGTGCGACACTTGGGATCTCAAGCGGAGACGCCGGTTCCCACATCCGAGTCCGAGTCATCGGAGTCAATCTTGGCCAGTGACCCAATCAATGATATGATTCCGATCCGTTCCATTATACAAAATTCACCTACCCTTGCCTTCCATACGCGCCTTTTAGGCTCTGATCGATATCTACCAAACGTGCGCATCCTCGATTCGTGCTTGGTATGGTGATTATACAATAGTGCGTGGTATCTCTGTAGTTAATGCTACCCTGGGGGCGGAGGTAGAGGTAGCAGACATAACAATGCGAGCATGACAAACAAATATCCATGGTATCCCAGGGATGGGCCCAAACCGGTTGGAGTACGAGGGAGGTCTTGAAATTCAGTTAGTGATGAAGTCCGGGATGCCAGAGGAACCTAACGGACCAGGCGAACGCGTATTTTGCAATGCAGAGTGCAACACCTGTCGTGCCTCGTACGTCGAGGAGTCCACAAGTCGAATGAGGGCATCAATAGACACCTTCCGGTCTTGCTGAACAACTTCGAGGGAGCACTGCAAGAGGTGGTCTGTCCTGAGTCGGGCCACAGCGGATATCAGGTCCAGCTCTTCGAATGCGTTCGCGAGAGCATGGTTGTCGGAACGGTCAACCGTAGAAGGAGTGAATCCAGCAATTTGCCAAAAGTTCCGGAGTTGCCTCTGGGTTACCATTCGGATGATGCAAGATTGGTGGATCTGCAGGAATAACAGTTCGATGGTGCGGGTTTCGACAGCGATGACACCTGTCGGAATGCCACCCATCCTCGCTCGACCAACGACAACAGTCTGCTCATCCCGAGAGCGTTTCTTGGAAGGAACCTTTGTCGCAGAAGTCTGGCAACCACCTTGACGTCTGTTCCTCAACCTTGCCCTCGATGAACCAACGTGGATCACAAGGCCCTTTGGGTGGGACGTAAGCAATTTCGCGGATGGGCAGTGGATCTCCCTTGACTTCAGGGACATAGGACAACCACTGTAAGACGTGGGAGACCCCTTCCAGGTCGCTGGCTGCGGTCAGGTGGGAGATACCATTCTTGTGCACGATTTGGGTACCGCCAAGTTGAAGGTTAGAAGTGTAGAAGACTTCGCCACCAAGCACCATGTTGAGTGCGGGTGCGCCAGTTAGGATGACGGGCTGCCCCTCGACTTGAACAGCGTGTTCACCCAAGCGGATAAGGTATGCGCCAATGCCGACAGAGCGAGCGGCCACCGATGCAATGAAGCTATTGTCGTGGACACAGGTTGCTTCTCCTGCAATTAGCCTAGATCCCCTCGACCCCGAGACCATCTTGGAGTCCAATGATGTCGACGATCTTGTAACGAACCTCCCCATTCACCTTGATCTCCATCGTACGAATGGCAGGGACGGCCTTCTCTTGCACTTTGAGACGGTTCTCGCGGGTCAAATAGAGGTATTCGGAACCTCTCTCCGGATGGGCTTCATCATTCCAGGCGCACGTAAAGAGGCTCATGACCTCCTCTGCTAGACCGATACGAGCTCCCGAGTTGGCAGAGAGCGGGGAAGGCCTTAGGTGCGTGCGTATTTCGTGACGAGGTAAAAGAACTGATCTTCGATTGGACCGAGAGCACCGATCTTGTAAGTAATGTCGTTTGCGACTACGACGACGTTGCGACAATTCCAAACGCGTTATTTCCTCGGGCACGATCTACTTCTGCGAGTCGATCATGCTCGTCGAGTACGAGCCCTTTCGCTTCAAGTAGTTTCTTCGGAAGGATAAGCGACAAGTCGAACGTTCGGGCCTTCAGAGATTGTGAAGGGCCTTCGAGAACAACTCGAGGAAGTCGTAAACGTAAGTGGTACCAATAAGGTGAGCTTGGTAACCCTTGGGTTAGCAAAGACCCTTTCGTCGGGTAGGGATGGCTGAGCGGTTGAAGATGTAAGGGTCCTTTCTCTCCGATCGATTTGAGGATCGTGGCACCCTTGTCAGTGGTGATTCCCTGGTACCCATGGAAGTTGACGACAAATCCGGATACGTTCCCGATGATGCAACGGATAGGAGTAACACCGCCTTCCTGGCCCTCGAGAGCGATGCGAGTCTCTGATTCAGTGAAGTGCAGACGCCAGAGTCGCTTGCCATGGCGCTCGATGAATCCCGAGATAGCTTCAAGTACGTCTTCATAAGAAAGCTGGAGAGTGTAGACGAAATTCATGAAGATGTGGTTGACATCAGCGTTGCGGTATTGCGCGCTGACCATCCCGAATGCTGGTCACCAGTCGATCTGTCTCGGAGGTGAGATACTGTGTCGTGCTCATAGAGCCGCGTAAACGGCCGGGACAAACCAAAGCGCGGACGAAGAGACAATTGTCGAGCCGGTTCTCTCGGGCAACGGCGTGGTACATGTGAATCTGCTTGGTCTCCACGGATACGGGCGTGAGCTTGTAGTTAGATAGGCGACTGAGTTTGGGCTGGAATCCCGTGCAGGCCCGATATTGCGGATAGCCTGTTCTTCCGCCTCAAGGTGAAGTACGTCGAGTATTGTCCACGTTTGCAAATAGGAATTGATACACGTCGGACACCGCGCTTCACGAGAGTGGCATTACGGTCTTGGACGAACTTGAAAGCTTGCTCTGCCCATGCTTCTTTCAGGTATGTCATCCGCTCTGTCGAAGATGCGAAGCACTTGGTTCATCACATTCGGCGGCTCCATGCTGCCATAGCGCTGGCGGAATCCATCGGGTCGAACACGGGAAGGAGGGCGGCGACTTTCTCGAAGCCTTTGGTGAAGGCGGCCAAGTCAGGAGAGGAAGCGACACCAGTACGAATAGGCTGTGACTGATTGCGGCTAATCGGATAGGACAGGTCGCTGACATATCCTTGACGTCTCGGGTCACTATGTGGGGTTAGAAACCAGTGGGACAGGAACGCAAGCCACACATACGGAACGTTGAGGCTGGGGGTAGAGGGGGGTGAATGGGAACGTCCAAGGTTGAATCGCTAAGTAAGAGCACTTGGGAGCTCGCCGTCATCGGGGCCTTCACCCTCCTTGTAGTCGATCGGCAGCAGCGAGCATGCGCGGTAGGCGCGACGGACATTAGCCTCGAATGCAGCTGTGGAATGAAATCGGATCATTAAGATAATCGACTGGTAAAGAGAACTAACCAAGGGTGACGACAGGGTAGGCCAGAAAGTTCTACACATATTAGCAAGGTAGAACATCAACGTAAAAAAGGCCCTGCTCACCATACATGCTAGAGGTAACGGATGCTTTGAGGATCGTTTCCATCTGGACCAAACGTTCCTCATAGGGCATCTGTCCCAGAATAGGTTCTTCAAGAGCTTTCAAGAAAATGACGGTTGATGATCTGAAACATCACTTAGTCTTAAGCAGTATAAAGCAGGAGCTGGACGAACTTCGACTTGAGCTCAGCGAGATCAGTGAGGACCTGATAAAGCCGGTTCTCCACACCGGAAACGGGAAGGCTACTTGATTTGATATAGTTGAGAATTGAGAGTAAATTTCGTCGTCCCAGATGAATACGGGGTGGGTTGTTCAGAAAAATGTTTGCAGACGTGGCAGGCACAGTCGAAGCGAACGACGGGATGTTTTCCCTCGTTCTAGCGGAGCTGATTTGCTCAATGCGGTCGAGCTGGGAGGTTATACATCGGGGGTGAGAGCATGAACGACGTCGACGGACGGGTATTGCTCAGGTAGATATGGGTGGCTTCTGACGAACCCGAGCGCGACTGACTAGATGATGTGCGAGTCTCTGATGCTGAGCGACCCACTTTGAAGTGCTTGTTTGTGCGCACGACGGCGGGATCTTCAAAGGCATGCACCATCGTTTGTAAATACTGCCTGCGCATCTGGCTGTGTCGGCCCCGTCGCCTGTCGACTCCCTCTCTTCGATGGGTCCCTCTAGTACTCGCTCAAAGCCCTGTCCATCGCCACCGTCCGCTTCCGTCGCAGCCGTGATGACCTACCTCGACGTTCGCGACATCATAAGTACCACCCTCCACTGGCACCACAGGGGCAGACTCAGGTTTACTGCATGCGCACCTGGGTGTCTCACGGTCCATACCCTTTGACCGCAAAAATTCATCGACGTCCCACTCAAAAAGACGCCGTACCAGAAGACCCCGTCTTACTCGCTGCACAACGCCAGCGGCCCAACAACGATTCGCAGGTGCGTTCTGAGTCGACAGGGGAGTTCTCAGCGCCTGGGCAGAGGCTGCTGTAAGAGAGTTGGAGGGCTGAATCGAAGGTCCAAGGAAGCGCACAACGAGCTAGTGCAGATTGTACCCAAGTCGCCAGTTCCATAGTGGAACCACTACCTCCAGGTCGATCACATTCCGAGTGGCTGTGTCAATATCAGAAAACACATTTCTATCAAAGCGCAACGGTTTCGTACTAGGCGAATAGTATACTTAGTTTGCGTGTTCATAACGTAGCAGAAGAAAAAAGAGGATTGTGCAATACTAGTATAGTGTATCCTCCCCACATTACCGTGCTATAGGTGCTTAAGCAGTATCCAAGATCCCACATAGCAGGACATGTCGAACATTCTGCTGGACATAATTCAGATTCGCAGTAAGTTGAAGAGAACGTCATACAAATCATGACTCAATCAAAGGAGGTTTCCACCAAGAGAGAATCCCACGCTTCGTGCCAGTGACAATGCACGCCTGCAAGTCTTGGTCGAAACACTGGAAAACGCGTACGTTAGCCAGGCACACGTCGATAGGTCCCCTAGTCTCACAGCAACCGCTTGCACTTGTTGGACTAAAGGGCAGTGACCATCAGCTCGCTGCTCACATGTTGCAATGACAAGAACGTGCACTCACATTCACCATGATCTGGCCGACAAATGACTTCTCCCTTGGATTTATCCCATATAAGCAAATTGCTGTCCGTCGACCCAAACAGATTGCAGCCACTGGCGAAGACGGCACCGAAATTCTGCCGTTGTTCGCCAGGAGAGCCGCTATTCGTGAAATACACTTGCTCAATCTTGCCCTTGTGATCTGTACAAACTGGATCGAAGCTACGTTTTGCTGCAGAATCGACCGCTGAGGTTGTCATGTCCCTGCGTCCGTGGTTCAACTATAGCACCACGCGTTCGTACAAAAATCACCCACCTTTGATCCATATCCAAACTCTGACACCCATACGCGGGAATGCTACAGCAATTCCGTCACGTCTATGCGCAAAGCAAATCAAATTCTCCTTGCCAGTGGTTCTGATTTTGTCTCGGCGATGCATCGATCAGGCGCTCTGCGCACGACCCCGAGATAGACACTCACCGTACGTGTCCATTTGCTGATAACCCCATCCCGCTCCAATGATACAATACCCATATCGTCCGACATCCAAGCAACGGCCATAATTGGCGCATTTTGTCCAACCCGAGCCGTCTCCACCTTACTCGGCATGTTCCATATTCGAATCGTCCGGTCGTTGCATATCACTGCCAACCGCTCCCCGTCTGGACTGAACGAAAGATAGTTGATGCCTGGGTTCTCGTTGTTCTTGATTTGCACTGCATGCATGGGGTCGTGGCATGGCCATGCAGCGGTGCGTTTGCGTGAGCGTGTGTTCTCGGCGTCTACACCACCGTCGAAGGTCAATACGCGCTTCTTGCATTTGGAATCGAGCGATGGCGTTGAGCTGTTAGACCCTATCGGCCTATGTGATAGAGATGAGTACTGGAGAACGGTGGAAGTTGTAGATGGCGGAGCAATAGGTCGAGGTGCTTGTAGCATGGACGGATTCCCCCAATCGTTGGTTTCTGTATGTGGTTATGAAAACCTCGAGCCAATGTGGCATGCCAAGGACTCGCCATGTTTAATTTGTAGCGTCGAGCTGACAGAGTTGGGGAACAAGCCAAACCTTCCTTGATCTACGGATGCATTCGACTTGGGAGCCGATGAGCTATGCAAAAACCCAAATGGAGATGGTGACGAAGAAGGCGCGAGGCCAGACAGACCAGGAGGTGTTGTCGACGACCGGGTGCTCTCTGGCGTGAGCGGTCATACAACCGGAAGAGGATTTCTGGCGGCAGGCGGAGAAGCGCTTATCGTACTTGCAGTCGCCCTGTGCCCATTTGCCCCAACCCGTCCGCTTGTTGTGTGGCCAGTCACTGCCAACCACCACCTTCTCTTTGGATCCGTGCTTCGGTGATGACGCCCGAGCATGGGGTTTATTTCGTTGGGGTGGCGGAAGCCTCGACGGACAGATATTGAGAGGATTGGAAATCGAACCAGGCGGGGTTCTGGAACTATCAACTTCAACGGCTGCGAGACGGGAGATTTCTTGGCTGGGGTAATTGCTCAGCTGGGGTGGGCTATTTGACATCGTTATCAATACAAGCTCAGGGTAATTCATCCACTCAACTTACCGTCTTATCAGGGAGACACGAGTTGTCAGTGGAGTTTTTCCTCATAGTTAATGAATCTTTTCCCCCTACGAACTCCGTAATGAACCCGCCGGAGACGAATGGGTTCTTGATAGGTGCATACTTAGGTGCCGTCGTTACGACAGGAGGATCGAGCTTCTCAGTCAAAGGCTCCGCCGCAAATGGTGCTGTGGTGGTCGTGACCGTGGACGCATGACTGCAGCTCCATGTCGACCGTCTCTGAGGATATAGGATTGATCTGAGATGACCTACTACCGGGATCCTCGTCGTGAGTCCACGACGCTTCTAGTTTCTCCGTAGGCACTTGCTGCGCTGTAGATGCTGTAGATGGAGTTTACCTAGTGGGGCAGAGATTTGCTTCGTAGGCGTGGCTGGAACTCCGTGAGGCGATGGACTCCGCGTACGGAGAGGTGACAGGGGAGGAGAGGAGGCTATGCTTATTGGGGGCAGAGTGCGGGACCGATCATCATGCGGTATCTACAATGGATGAGAATGGGTTCTATAGCTGCACACAATGTACTTACCGGACGATAGGGGATCTGTTTTTCTGATGTATCCGGCTCAGTCGGTTGCACGAGTTCGTTTACGGGAGAGGAGGGCTCTCCAGGAGACTCATGGGTCTAAGGCGGTGATTTTTCCTGCACGGGGACAGAGGGAGGGATCATGTACCTGGACAGCACTCGCAGACCATGCCGGCTGGACCTGTACGAGTTTCGAGTTGCCCTGAGCTTTGGTATGGCTGAGCACAAGGGCAACCACCTTGTCGAGGTCATCCTTGTTCTGTCATCTCAAACTCAGAATTCGAGCCTCGACGCTGCCTCCAAACAACTTCTCCGTCGACTGGTAAGTGGAAAAAGGAGGTCGACGATGGTGTACGTCGTGGCCCTTCAGACCACCCATGAAGCCTGTGAGTCCCTGGGCGATGGTCAACCGGCACACACAGGCGAAAGAAAAAAGTTTTACCTGAGTCAAAGGCTTGTTGGGAGAAGCCCAGTTAATGATCTACTACGCAGACATGGAAGCAGTGATGACGTTGGATCCCTCCCGGTCATTGTTCGTCCAGTACCTGCAACAACCGGCCCATATCAAACCAGCAGAAAAAAAAAAGTAAGGGAAAGACGACGCACTGGGCTGCGTCACGACAGGTGTTGAACACACCATAGACGTTGGCGACAAATACTTGGCTGAA
>JBBPOC010000204.1:0-23046 GCA_038091235.1 Tylopilus rubrobrunneus | reverse complement strand
CATCAGCCTCGAGGACCAACCCAAGTGCTACACTCTACTCCTCTTTCACCTTGTCTTTCTTCTGTTGGACCCAATTCAGGCATTGCTTCCTCGCCAACGAAAACATTGGAAACAAATTTTGAACCTCTTTCCACTCCTTCCCGCATTCTTCCACGCCATCCGCATCCGTATCCGTATCCAGGTCCGTTTGCCGTTGGTAGGACTTGGACTTCCACGTCGAGCTGACGTCAAGCAAATCCGGACACACATCGCTCAAAAACATGGCGATCGAGGCTGGAAACTTGATGGTTGACGTGATGAAATTGGCGTGACGGCACTCCTCGTTGGACACGCCGCCCCCTGGGCGCACCGTGAAACGCGGTTCGAAGGAATTCCTGTCCACACTGGAAAAGTCGATCTCGAGCGCGAATTCGTAGAGTGCGGTGCACCGCTCGAGGAGCATGATCAACCCGATATGTGTCACGTTCGATGGAATGCCCCATCCTGAGCGCGCATTGAGTGAGAGCATGGTAAGGTTCGGCCAGTGTGTTGTCAGGGAAACGATGGCGTCGTCGTTGAGGGCCATGTCGCAGGGCACGTCGAATTCAAACTTCTTGATGTTGGACAACGTAAGGAAGGGCTGGAACGCCGACAGCGTGAACGGGGTGTGTTGGGCTGGGGGCCTGTTGGCGTTGGACGTGGTGAAAGAAATCTCGACGAGTTCCTTCGGGTCGCATGCGCTGACAAGCGCAAGGGAGAATGAGCGAACCGCATCAGGGGTCGGAGTGCTCTCCACGACGAATGACACTTTTGTTGGTTTGAAACGCATGGATTCTAGGAGTGACGTCAACGTTGACAGTGAGTGAGCATGCAGCTCCAACGACTTGAGGGATGCGGATATGGGTGCCACCATACGGGGCCATACTTCCTCCGGTTGGAAATCGCGTGGAAGCTCGAGTGTGAGATTGACCAAGGGAGGATGGGATAAGAGAATGATCACGGCTTCGTTGGGCGCGGGACACGAGAGCGTTTCCAACGAACGCATGTGCACGAGCGCTTCGGATAGAATCTTTTTGCCTCTGGCATCTAGGGCGTAGTCGGCGCGATCAGACCAGGTGATACGGAGATCCCTCAAAGAAGGACATATGTTGCCGATGGAGCTCAGGATCGAGATCTCGGGAGACCGCAATGCGCAGGATGACAGCGAGAGTGTGACAAGAATCGGTGTCAGTAGTACACGAAGGAGCGGTACATGCTTTTTGTCGGGTGCGTCCCAATGAAGCTCTCTCAAGTTTGGGACGAGTGAGCCCAACGTTGGGGGATTGGAGAGTGCGTAGACGACGTCGTTATCCAAATTCAAGTACAGCTTGATCCGGCGCATGACTTGGGGCTGGAAGGACTGGGACAACGTTCTTACTCGATTGGAATACGAAAAGAAGACATCCCAGTCTTTCAGTGACATGGGTCGCAGGAATATCTGACCTCAATTTCATTCGGGTATTAATGGAGGCCACATGAAAACATACCACTCTTATATTAGGGCGCACGACATGAATCTTCAACAGGTCACCAGGAAGACATTTGATGAGGCACACAAACGAGTCCAACTTCGCCCACAGTACATCGAGGGCAACGCCGCTGAGGGTACGACAAGTTCGTGCAATGCAGGCCAGCGTGGCTTTTCCTTCGTGCGGCTTATTGACCTCTCGAAAGATGGCGCGCTGTACCTCTAGGATGGTCAAGCATGGGTGCATGATCTTCAAGTTGGAGAAACTACGTAATGGGGTGAAAGAAAGTTATAAACCGTGGGAAACCGCATAATTTCGGTTACACTTCGAATCTAACTCGATTTACTAGTAGCAAAGCAACAGATCATAACTCAGTGTCTGCTAGGATTTCACAAGCGACGACAGGATGTCGATGAAGTCCAATATGTCACAAGTAACTCTCTGAATCACGCAGGAGGACAAAGATGGATCCTGCTCGGGGCGAAGCCCGCCGTCCGTATCCGCTGGCTCGCTGCAAGTGACGCCGCTGTCCCAAGAACTTACCAAAAGACACCGCCAGCTCCCGCTAGAAGCACCGAGTCACGCAGGCCCTATGCTCCCCTCTGCTTTCTGCTGGACCCAATTCATACCCTGCAGCCTCGCAAACGCAAAGGCAGGCACCAGCACATCGACTTCTTCCCAATTATCCTGAAGCCGACTCGCCTCGTCCCGATTCACGTCCGTCACCAATCCTCGTGAATTCCATGACGATGTGATTGTGGCCAGCTTCGGACACACATCGCTCAAAAACATGGCAATCGAGACTGGAAAGTCAATGTATGACGTGACGAAATTGGCCTTACGGCATTCCTCGTTGGACACGCCGCCCCCGGGGCGCACCGTGACAAACCGCTCGGAAAATGAATGCCAGTGGTCCACATCCGAGAAGTCGATTGCGAGTGCAAATTGGTCAAGTGAAGTGCACCGCTCAAGAAGCGTGATCAGTGCATGGTAGGTCACGCGCGACGGCATGCCCCATCCAGAGTCTGCATTGATTGAGAGCATGGTTAGATTTGGCCAGTGTCTCGCCATGGATACAACCGCGTCGTTGTCCAGCGCCATGTTATATGGCACATCGAATTCAAACCACTCGACGTTGGGCAGCGCAAGGAGGGGATGGAACGTGGGCATCGTGAGCATGGCGAGTTGGGAGGGCGTGCCGCGCTGCGGTACGCTAGACGTGGTGAGCGTGACATGGAGCAGCTCCTCTGCGCCGCATGCGCTGACGAGCGCGAGGAAAAACTGATGAAGGGCAACAGGATTGGGAGTACTCGCCACGACGAACGACACTTGTGTCGGCTTGAAACGTACGGATTCTAGGAGCGAGGTCAAGGTAGAGAGTGAACTAGCATGCAGTGTCAGTGAGTCGAGAGATGCGAATGCTGGTGCCACTATATGGGTCTTCACTTTCTCCAGCTGGATATTGTGTGGAAGCTCGAGCGTGAGATTGACCATGGGGAGATGGGAGAGGTGGATGATAGCGGCTTCGTCGGACGCGGGACACGAGAGCACTTCTAATGAATGTAGTTGCAGGAGTGCTTCGGACAGGGTCTTTCCACTTCTGGCATCGAGGGTGTTGTTGATATGTTTTGACCAGGTGATGTGGAGACTCCTCAATGACGGACATACGGTACCGATGGAGGTCAGGATCGAGACCTCGGGGAAACGCAATGCGCAAGAGGACAGCGAGAGAGCGACAAGTGACGGTGTCAGGAGCAAACGCAGGAGCGGTACATGCTTTTTGTCTGGTGCGTCCCAACGAAGCTCCGACATGTATGGGACAAGAGGGCCAAAGGTTGGTGGATTGGAAAGCGTATAGATGACATCGTCATCCAAACTCGAGCACCGGGTCTGGTGCGTGAACTGGAAGGACTGGGACAGTGTTCTCACGCGATTGGAATATGAAAAGAAAATATCCCAGTCCTCCAGTGACATGGGTCGCAGGAATATCTGACCTCAATTTCATTCGGGTATCGACCGGAGGCCACAGAAGAACATACCATTATTTTATGAGCGGGCTCGATCTTCCACAGGTCCCGAGGAAGACATTTGATGAGGTACACAAAAGAGTCCAACTTCGCCCACAGTACATCAAGGGCAACGCTGCTGAGGGCGCGACAAGTTCGTGCAAGTCTGGCCAGTGTAGCTTCGCCCTTGATGTCGAGCTCGTAGTTGAGTTCAAGACAGATGGCGTGCTGTATCTCGAGGATGCCCAAGCATCGGTGCATTTTTTGGGGTCGGGTGGGGCAACGTTGCAAAGAGGCAAGTCGACGAACTTTTCGGGTTGCATACAAAGCAACATAAACTACATATGCACTTAGAGTGTATCGCATCCTCAAACTCTACGCCATCTCCACGTCTTGTGGCAAAGCGACTGGCTCCACAGCCTTGGCCTCAGAATCCACCGTCGCATCCTTCCCGTCGTCTGCCATGAAAACATCCAACTCTCTGTCCAGCTCCTCTGCCGTTTTTGCCTTGGGGCGCGTCGACCGACCAACCTTCGGTCTTGGTACCCCACCTGCTCCTACAGGCCGGGGTGTTCGCGTGCGAATGGGACCCGTACTACAAAGCAGCGTAAGTATGCATGATAGTTGCCGTGAAACAGTAACGCCTACCGTGTCGACTGTTTTGTGTCGTCGCCGCTTCCAAGGCGCTCAGCAAGCGAAGGTCGTTCAATCCTGTGCAGCAATGAAGCCGTTGACATGCCAGGCATACTTGCAGACCGTACACGCCGGGGTGGGGGTGTGTAGAAGGTGATTTCCATTGGTTGTCCTGATACACAGGTCAGCACCTCGAAGTTACGCATTGCAGCAACACCGAGCCCATGTTCCCGACACAATGAAAACACGAACCTTTTGCGAGTTTACCCTCGTATTCTTTTTTAGCGCGGGCCGCCTCCGCAGGCTTTTCGTATGTGACGATGGCCGCGCCAGAGGAGCGCCCGCTACGATCATACTTTAAAAGCAAAAGGTGATTTCTCATTTTTAGCTTGGTGTTCACTCCCACTGAAGAGCCAGAAGCGAAAGCGGTCATCGAAACCCCGACTTTTAAGCTTAGCAAGGACCACGATAGAAGTGACCAGACGGGGCGACATGACTGTGCATTCGAATTCGGAATCATCGTACCCTGATGAGTGGCTCGCGAACGAGCGTGCCTATCTGTCCAAAGATGGACTTACAAAGACTCAATGACGGCAAGAGAGCAAGGAAGAGCGCGGCTCACCACGAGGTCTTTAGGCGTGATCTCATAATGAAGATTGGATACGGCGAGCTTGCTATTCGGACCATCGGCTAAACCATTCACTGGTGCAACTAAGTTGTTTCCTTTCGCAGAGGACAAGGGTGCACGGTCGTGAAGCCAAGCACCATCAGAGCCTCTAGGACGCTACGAGGTGCGCGTGAATATGGTGAAGGTGTACTTGAGAGCGATGACCATTACAGCGTAGGGTTTGTTTTGTCTGCTAGACTTGAGTGGAGCCATCGTTCGACAAGGAGAAAAGGAGCGGGCGGAGAATATTCGTCGAATTGCAAGTGGGCATACCGGCGGACTTCGAATTGACCTGCAGTTCACACTCCGAAGAAATAACCCCTAACTGAGAGGACCTTGGTTGCAATTAATCCATCCCAGTGTATCAGGAATACTTGCTACATCGGCGTGGATCTGGATGGCCTGCATATTCCATCTTGTCTGTGCGCGTGCGAGACTATGAATCGCTCAACGAAACTGCCTATGAACAACACGACCAAACAACACGACTTTACATGGACGCGCGAGAAGATCTCCCAAAGGTCTCCATCGAAACTGAGCAAGATTGGAGGCGTATTCAGCAAGCCCTGTCCACCGCTTTCGTGACACGCTTGGAAGCCGAACTTGATTCAAATGGACAAGCCAATGACAAGGACGCGCTCATGCCACACGCTCACCAGGTACACTTGCCATTGTTGCCTCCTGCTCACGCTAAGACATTGCAGTTCCTTGAGGCCCTCTTTGATATTGCACGCCCTAATTTACGTATAAATGGACGCACCAGTAGTGCGGACCAACCATCTGGTGACGAAGATGGTGAGCTGGTTGATACTCGGCCGAGCATGCTTTGTGCTGAGATACATAGACATGGAGCCATTTGATGAAGCATTAGATCGGCACATTTGGTCTTTGTCAGACCAAAGGTTGAAATGGGACAAAGAAATAGCAGACCGTCGACGTTCAAGACCCGTGGGCATTGAACAGTCTGTGGCGGAAAGCCTGGCACAACATCACGCGTGCGACGTTGAAATGCCAGAGAACATTAATGCGTATGATCTTGATGGTATGCTGCTTGTCTTCTGTCACTCACATCACTAATTTGCCCTATAGTTAAGCAAGTCGACTCAGAGGTCGAGCAATCTCTATTGAGGACTTTTTCCTCTGCGCCGCAACTTTTGCAGGTACGACTCCATTTGCATGACACTACAGGGAAAAACTCCAACCCCATTTTAGTCTATCAAATCTCAACAAAGTCGCGCGAATAAGGTCAAATCGGTGTCTACTGAAGTGAAGGCACTCAAACCATGATCTTCGGGATCAAATCATACATTGATCAGTCGCCGTGGCATCGTGCCAACCCCGACTCGACCCACTTACCAGGTTGTATGTACAATTATACAAGCTTGATCTTGTGATTCAGCACTGCCAACAATGTTTTGCCGTGGCCCATATGTCACCCCTTGCTTTCCAGTGAGTGAATGTTTCACCGAGGAACTGCAAGCGTCCATCACATCCGGGGTATATCTACGAACATGACGCTTGGACAACAAAATTTCAATGCTACACATGCTTGACATTAACTGGGGTTTAGAGTGTTCGTTGAGGAGCGCACAAATAGTCCAGGCCTTGCAGTGACATGTCGGCTGCCCGTGATCGATGATCATTCTCCTGGTTCACAGCATCCACAGGAAGTTGGAACACATGCAGTACGATTGCTGTGCGCGCGTTTGCTAAGTAAACGCTTCTGCCAGTGGCAGACGCCGGAGGCCTGCTCCATTACTCCGCCTCTCAATATGCCTCCCCTTCTTTCTGAACAGGCTGCGTTCGCGAAACATCTCTTCACAGAAGGTTATCCTCTTTGGAATCCTGACCCAGTTTTACTGCCTCAAAATCGTCAGAGCGCGGGACTCAGGATTGGGGACCTCGGCACAATCGATGAACGGGGACGATTCGAAGTCTTCTTCAATATCTTCGAACCTCCGCCGGGAGGTGCTGACACTCCTCCAGATTTTCCCTCGATCGAGGAAAACAGCGTTCGCTGTACCTCCGATAATATCTTGCCTCGCCAAGTTGTCTCATCCCCTGAAACACACTGGGAGGTTGAGCAATTGGACCTTCCGAGGAACCCCAATATCACGTATGTCGTTAGCCTCCCGATCACCATGCGACAGCAGCTCATTGCAGAGCTAGCTACAGGACGACCCATTATAGCGCCACCCTCTCGAACGACGGTGCTCACATTATTCTGCCTCAAGGCGCGGAACTATTCGATCTCAGTTTTCGTCATCGAAAGTTGTTTGAGCAGTATGCAAGAGAGAATGGGACCCTTTGGCTCGAAAGGTACAAAGAAGAGCTCGGATGGCCCCGTTCCGATTCTCTTTATCTGCTCACTGGGTTCTACAAAACGTGTTCATGGTGCACTGCATCATTCAGTATGCAGAGGGCTGCGAACACCAACCCAGAAGGTGTATACTGCGTCGCAAAGGAGGTAGAGGAACAGCTTATCCAGGAAGACTCTATCTGGCAACCTGCCGGTCGCTTCAAGAGCAAAATCGGACCTGAGCCGAACCGCCAAGGGCAAAATAACCAAACCGTCTTTATTCGTGCAATTGTGATTACGCCCAATGTCTCTGAACAAGGGCAAAGTGATCAGCGACAAGCTGGGTTGCTCGGCATGCTCTCCACCCCGGCTCGCTATCTCGGCACAGTGATGGGGGGTTCAAGCAAAGCAGCCGACACAGAAACTCCAAAAAGTAATGTTATTATCCAGCATGTGCCAGATTTATCCACAGTGAACTCCTTTTCACTTCTTAAATTTATGTATACATTGACGCGTTCATCCTCAAGGCTTCTTCTCATCCATCGGAGATTATCAATTCCTATTAGCAAAGGTTTGTGCCAGATCTTCTTAGGTTCGAAACTGGGATGCCTACTCGCGATAATACAGGAACCGTCTATGAAATTTGCTGTCACGCACGATAGCCAATGGATAACTATGCTTCAGAGGTTCAAAGAAGTGAGGGGTTTTTGTCTCTCTTCCCAATTTTGTATATTTACGATGCAGGGACAATCATGGACACTTGGGACCCTGGAGAACCATCTCGAAACCCTAGTGCCGGAACACTATGCTATAGTCACATACAAAGGTAAAGGTATCATCTGAGTGATGTTGTATGGCGCTCATCGCTCTTAGATTGCGTCTATCTTCAAGATAGCGAACGTGGTTCACCGGCCCGCCTTGACACTGGTGGGTCTGGTGACGTGGGTGCTATACCAGAGCAGGAGCTTCTCGCGCCTGGTTCCTTTGCGAATGTTCGGCATATCGCCAATCCTCGTGCTCTCTCTGATGAACTCGGAGTTGCTAGTGCTTCCGATGGTTCTTCATCTCATTCTGCAAAGTTGTACGTCGCCTCCGAGTCTCTATTTACTATGTATGTTTTTTTACCCTGAAGTCCACTTCCTATTCCAGGGCACCTGCCATCGATGCTAAGCACACACTGCGTAATCCCTACCATTCTACTGACCCTTCTAACTCCTCGTCCTACCATGCCATCTCCAAAGAAACTGAGTCACTCAGTGTCTCTGGTACCTCAGGCCCCAGCCATCGTGCACCCTCTCTCTCCCACAATGTTAGCAGTACAAGTAAACCCAAATCGGAAGTCCATGCCAGTTCAGACCAGCGCCACGAGTAATTTTATGATTACTTCCCCTATCCATGCGACCCGCTGAAATTGATAAATCAGAAAACCAGTCATGCCAGCTGGCGATGACTCTGACTCTGACTCTGACTCTGACTCCGACTATGAGACTGAAGATGAATTCATTCCCCTGTCTGATGAGGAGGACGGAAGAGGAGAAGAAAGGTTGAGTTGTCCTTAGCATTATTGACTATTCTCATCGCTATTCTCACCTGAAGATTTGTTCCACGAGGACGAGACCACGCGCCAGTGGTCCGAACAAGTCAGTTACTTTATTTTGTTGTCCTGACCCATCGAGCTTTACTGATCTCGCTGAGCTCCAGGACTCGGCCCTAAATGATTTTTATTTCTGAAGGCATGGCCTGCCAGAGCCTCCCAGTTAGTTGGTTTCCGGTCCTAGTCTGAAACAACAAGGCTGATAACTCCACCTTAAACAGTGCAGACCCCCAGAAAGAATATTGATTTATCTGTATGAGAGTTTACTATCCTTTGTTTCTCTTTTTCGGAAATTTCTCATCGTGAGCAAGTCTCAGCTGGCATTTTTTCATCAACGAGTGATGGTATATTTGAAGGAGTGGACTACGAGTAAGAGCATGGTAAGTACGGGTATTGCCATATGAGTGGGTACAGGACCAGTTTGGTCAGAATGACTGTGCTGCAGAAATAAGAATAAACGAGTGTAAGTCTGAAGCAACCTCGTGGTGCGCTCTTGCTCGCAAAACATCCTGGCCCAGTTTCTGCCTTCAGAGAGAGGGCCGCCTTGCATAGTTTGGTCAAGGTCCAGGTGGAGGTCACTCTAACGGTGCCGAAGGAACTGTTATCCAGTGTACGCACATTGGATGTGCTCCGATGGAGGGACGCCACGCTTTGTCCTTGGCAGGCTGTTGGAAGTTTCTGTTCTTGCTTCGTGCACCCACACAGCTGATGCAGTAATCTCTGGCTTGTACTCGAGATAGGTTGAGGGTTTCAGATGATCTCACGGGTGTCAAGCATGTCCGAGTCGTAGTTACCAGTAAACCAAGTCCGGTGACAGGTTAAGTACATGAATCATCGATGATCGATGATGATGAAGACCAAGCGGTGGCGCAAATCTCACGGGCCGTTACGCAGATACTACCAGTACTCCTTGTAGTACTTCCATGTGAAGTATTGGTGCATAACAACGTACCAACTTTATTCCTCACATCGCCGTCGCTGTCATGGGGCACCGGGAAGCGGCGAGGCAGTGGCTCGCGTATGAGATCCGATTTACATCGTAGCTGACCCACTGGCACTGCATAGCCAGACGACACTCTGAAACGGCAGTCAAATTATGTGAGTACACCTCAACGTTTCGGTTTCAGTGGACACTCACAGCATTTGGCTGTATCCTACCTAGATACTCCAAGAAGGGGTCCAGGTCTCACATTCGTCCTGAAAAAGCCCGTGACATTTCAATCACTTGAAATTCCGAATCGGTAGTCGCCACCAGCCAACCCTGTCTCCTCGTTTGACAGAGGGTTTCCCATCGGCAGTGCTCAAACTCAGACGAATGTCACTGATGTAGGGAGGTTATCTTCTTCCACCTCCCCTCCACAAGTTCTAGCCCGACACGGAGCATGGACGTCTCTCCATTTTATCGATGGGCCGCGTCCGCCACCGCGTTGGCAGTCTTCATGTACGCCGTAGATAAGACACTCGCGTTGCGGAGAGCCTTTGCAATGATCAAGTACGTTTCGACATCAAGCACGTTCCATCTTTATGCCAGACAAAAGCTAACATCCTGGCAGGGAATACCCCGGCCGTGAAATGTTATGGATCAAACCGTTCGGTGCCTTGGCTATTGTGTTAAGCTCCCGGTTCCCTAGACCAGGGATGGCCGGAGCCTGTGCAGGGAAATTCTCGCGTACGCCCTTGCCCCATCCCCACTTGCCATTGCAAACAAGCGGATGCTCCAGCATACAGGAAATTCGGAGCCACCGCTTTTGCGACCGCTGAGCTTGCAACAGCCCGGCTCACGTTCTGGTTTGCAGACGCTGAAGCAGTTAAACTCATCACCACCGATCGATACACTTTTCAAAAGAACGTTCGCGATTACGAGATGATAAAGTTTTACGGCGAGAATATTGTTAGTGCGGAAGGGCCTGCCTGGAAGCGACACCGCTCAGTGGCCATGTCTGCCTTCAACGAGGCAAGCTGTCTTTTCCTCGCCTTATTTGTCTAACTGATTGCCACAAGGCAAATGTTGCATTGGTCTGGTCGGAAAGTCTGCGTGTAGTGAATGAATGGTTCGAACAACTTGACGCTGGTGGACCTGATGTTACGATGGACCTATTACCGGCCATGGAACAGGTGCGAGGTTCAATGCAAGCATCTGATTGGTTCAACGCGGGCTCAAATTCCATATGACTCGAGGTAACACTACTCGTAATCGCGGCCGCAGGTTTCGGTAAACAGGTTTCGTGGTTTGCCGATCCGAAGACATTGCCCCCTCCCGGCTTTAAGCTTACGTTTCGATCCGCGTTCCTGGATGCCCTTCACAATGTCCTCTTCAGAGTCCTTACCCCGGGATGGTTTTACAAGTTATCGTCAATGATCAAATTACCGTATCTTTCCGCTCGCGCACTGCAGACCCAGCTTGCGTTTGACGAGTTACGGAAATACATGCTTGATCTCGTTGCCTCCGCCCGCGCCGAAGTTTCATCTGAAGAATGCACATCGGGGGCTACAGGGATGGCATTGTTACGAAACATCGTCGAGGCGAACATGAGTCAGGACAGATCTTCGAAGAAGCTGACCGAGGAGGAGACCCTGTCCAACATATTTGTGAGCATGTAGCTAATACTCACCTGGCGTTGCTTAGCAATTTCCCTACCGTTTCCAGATTTTCCTTCTTGCTGGGCACGGCGAGTAGCCAATCTGATACACTCAAGCCAACGATATGCTTACATCCAGTCATAGAAACGAGCGCTCACACGCTCTGCTTTGCACTTGTATTATTGGCTCTTCACCCAGAGTGCCAGAAAAAAGTTTATGATGAGGTTAATCTCGTATGGCCTGTAGGTGTACCCACAACGCAGTTGACGACGGTGAGCCTTTCGCCGCTCCCAAACGAATTGCCAACCGAAGCACCCACAGAACCAGCAGGAATACCTGGATAAATTGGTCCGACTTCTCCGTCCTCTCTTGAGGATCAGCTTATACTGACGGTTTGGAAAAGGAATACACCCTGGCATGTATCCGTGAAGCGCTCCGTTTGATTCCTGCCGTGCCTCGTCTCCCTAAAGAGGTGCACGCAGACACCGTCTTACCTGGCACGTACATCACCCCTGGGCCATCCAAGCAAAATCCTTTCATCGAAACGGGCAAGTTCACCATGGCAATTCCGGCGGGGAGCGTCGTCGCCGTAGATATTTGGGCATTGCACATGAACCGTGGGTCTTCCTCATATTTGACCAAGACTCATAAGATTCACCTCTTTCATAGCGCTGTATTGGGGGGAAGATACTGCAGAGTTCAAACCTGAGCGTTTTATCGACACCGAATCCTACCAGTGGCCGAGGAATGGATGTAAGCGACACGGTTCTCTCTCCAAAGTGTCTGCTGCTCACATTTCATCCAGTCCTGCCGTTCTCCGGCGGTGCGCGATCGTGTCTCGGTCAGCGATTTGCAGTCGCGGAAATGGTCGCCGTCCTCGCGAGCATCGTGCGCCGGTACGAGGTCCGAGTTCCGGATGACCTCGCGAACAAACCTTTCGAGGCGCAGAAAGAGACATTATTAGAATGGACGGCTGGCATCACGTTGACGCCGTTGAACGCACGCGTCAAGTTGCATCGCCGGTCCTAGATTACCACAGTTTGAAATGGTGTACATGCTAACGCTGTAATGCTCACGACGTGACCCGTTTCCGGTGTTTTCGCAGTTAAAACAAGTCGATTGTCTGAGCAAAGGGAGCAACACAACTGTCAGGCACACACTATCCACGACTCGGAGAGAGAGCTTCGAATTCGATAAGACCGCCACCGAGAATAGTATGATTGCCAGTCTGCGAGGCTCGATATCAACGACGTTTTCCTTCTTCGTGCGCATGTTTCTATCCGCATTTCGATCAGCTGTGTCCGGACCAATCAAATGTACTTGCCAAAATACGGTACGATAAAGCACTGGTGTATCGAGTCTGGGAGGCGATCCACAATATAGTCTGGTCAAGAGTAGGTAATTAACTTAGGCCGGTCTGGTGGTGTGGTTTAAATTTCCCCTTTCCCCCATGTTGAGAAAAGCCACCCTTGCCTTCAATCAAAAGACCGTTGAAAGGAGATCTGGGCCGGAAACCTCAAAAAACCCGTGGATCGCGCGGGCCTGGGTATGGATGCGTTGATATGGATGACGGAGACTTGTGGAAGTTAAAAGTCTAGTAGTAAAGGAGTATCAAATTTGGGTAAGTCACGGTGGCTCGGCATCTTGAAGCTCTCACCCGCTGCGCAATCATGCCATTCGGCGAAGTCGTCTGCGGCGCTCCAGGAAGCGGAAAATCGACCTATTGCTATGGAAAATACCAACTGTTCACCGCCCTTGAGCGCCCCATCTCTATAATCAACCTGGACCCCGCCAACGACAATATCCCATATCCATGCGCCATTGACATTGCATCGCTCATCACCCTACAAGACGCGATGGATGCCCATGGACTGGGTCCCAACGGGGCCATGTTATACTGCATGGAATATCTTGAAGCGAATGTCGACTGGCTGGAGGCACGATTGAGCGAACTGGGACCGGACGCGTACGTCCTGTTCGACATCCCCGGACAGGTCGAGCTGGGAACGATCCACGGGTCTCTCAAACGCATCATCCAGAAACTATCCAAGATAGGCTTCCGGGTACGTGATCATGTGGTCTCCGGGTGCCAGTGCTTCATCAGGGTCTAGTTAGCAGCCGTTCATTTGTGTGATGCACACTACGTCACCGACGCCGCCAAGTACGTGTCCGTCCTGCTCCTTTCCCTTCGAACCATGCTCCAGCTCGAGTTGCCACATATCAACGTGCTCTCCAAGGTCGACATCCTATCACAGTATGGCGATCTCGGTATGTGATCCCTGAACGTGACCGTCCTGATCACCCTAACGAGAACCTAGATTTTAACCTTGATTTCTACACCGAGGTACAAGATCTGTCCTATCTGGAGAACGCCCTGAATTCAACATCACCACGTTTCACGGCGCTCAACATGGCGTTGATTTCTGTCATTGAAGATTACAGCCTGGTCGGGTTCGAGACGCTCGCCGTCGAGGTGAGTCGCTGTTGACCCAGGCGCATCTTCTTGTTGCGTGACCGGCCCATTAATATGACTCGCAGGACAAGAACTCGATGCTGCACCTCACCCGCGTGATCGACCGCGCGACTGGTTACATCTTTGTCCCTCCCAAAAATGCCCCTGCACCAGAAGGAACTATCGATTCGAGCTCTACACCTGCGTCTGCTCGACCGAATCTATACCCATTGTTCACGACCGCCGCAGGACAGATGGCAGGGAATGTAAGGGATGTCCAAGAACGATGGATAGACGCAAAAGGGGAATATGATGCATTCGAGAAGAGAGAATGGAGGCGGGAAGGAGAATTGTTGAGGGACCAGGCAGCACGGGAGAAGGCGAAAAAGGATAGGCCGGAGGTAAAGACTGGTGGTATCAGGGAGAGAAAATAAAGTGGGTGGTCTCTCCATGCTGCGAGTGTTTGTTGCGTTCTTGTATCTCACGGGACGTCTACCTCACCTTTGGCGGACATCATTCATCAAGTGTTTATTTCGTGACAACAATCACGGTTTGACCCTCCCAATCTCTACTGTCCATCGAACATACTACCCGCTCACCAGCATGGAGGAATTCTTTCGCGAAGGTTCGTATTTCTTTACTCAGACCCATCTGAGATGTGCCCTTTTGTCTCCTCGGAATTCGGCCTTCTTAGGTGTCCCATCCCGAGATCGTTTGCTCTAGCGTTCGTTGTCCCCGTTCTTTCCGCTTTGGCGTTGACACCTATGGACGAGCGATGTTCTCGCACTACCTAATATGAACTCGCCCGCAGCTTACCTTTTGCGATGCGATGGCGGGGGAAGTCCCCGCACGCGTCCTCGAGAAACGCGATTTCCTGCTCGCGTTGTTCCCTGACGGTGTTGACGCTCCACGTGTTAGGCCCGACAGATTTATGTGCGAGCTATATACAAAGCAAGGCGCAGCCATACGGAACGAATCCATGGAACGCGTTCCGAACCCTGTACTTGCGACCTTCCATCCGCGTCGAGTACGTATCCTCTTGACGACAATGTTCGCGGGTACCACGGCGGGCGTTTTGTGAACGAGATGACGAGACGAGCTTCACCTGATGAGCCACTGTCGGTGGCCCAGGTTAGCGCTGAGTACAAGGACCCCGTCGGCATCCCATCGCCACTTCAGCTATCAACCAGTGGTACACCGTCCCGACCGGCACATCTGGCGACCCCTTTGGCGCATACCGCCGGCGATGTTTGCGCCTTTCAAACTTTGTCTGTGTGTGCGTGTTAGTCACGATGCTCGCACCACAGCGCGTGTGTCGACTCGCCGTGTACGACGTACTTTCCACAAGCCCGGCTCTTCCTTAGTTTCGTCCCACTGTCTGCCGCCATATTTTCAGTGATGCGACCCGCGGATGGCCACTCCGGTGTAGAGTTGTCCATTGAAGGTCTTCTAGCTCGTCGAAGCGAGGTGCACGTCCCGTTTGTTGACCAAACTTACTCTCTGAGTGGCCAGGATGTGATTTAGTCTATTTGCTTCGGGCTCCTCGCTCTCTCGAGTGGGAGAACTCGCCATAGGCTACTCTTCCTCGTTACATTCTTCAGGTTGCTTGGGTTCGCCTTTGGATAGTTTGACTGGACTAGTTCTGGGTTGGTTTCGTTGACATGATCTCTTTAGACGGGTACACATTGACATCACTTGCGTTTAGCTAACGAACAAAGGAAACAAGGTAATTTTTGAGTGATCGTCCATCAAGTGCGAAAGCGTCCATCATTGACTATCAGAAACGTGTCCGTGAAGTACATACACAATCTCGAAAGTGAAGTCCGGAATGATATGCGATGCCTCTGCTACAAGGCAATGAAGCTGGTAAATATTCCAGATTTACTCCGTAGTGACAGATTTGGCCCTGGAAACCGACACTGAGCGACAACGATCAAAGTATCAAATAATGGCACTCACAAGTTCCTCGGGAAGTCGACATCGAAGCCATTCTTGATGGCCATGTGGTAACTGAGGATCTGTAAGGGTATAACATTCAATAGACCTTGTAGAACATCGACAGTCTTGGGTACTCGGATAGTCTTGACACCCTGCTTGATGCCCTCATCGCCCTCATTGCAAACGACAATAGGGTGGGCTTTACGGGCCGTGATTTGAGCGAACGCCGATTGAACTTTTGGATACAACGAATCTTGCGTCATGATGATGATCACCGGCATGTTTTCGTCGATCAGGGCCAGCGGACCGTGCTTAAGTTCACCCGCGAGGATACCCTCCGAGTGCATGTAACTGATTTCCTTGATCTTCAATGCACCCTCCAAACAAGTGGCGTGCCTACGCGACTCTGAGCATGGTGCACGGCGATGCTATAACTCCCTACTTACTGGTACCCTCTTCCCATGAGCAATAGACTTCGGGAGTTGGCAAGAACGCCGGTTGCGAGTTCGCGAAGACTGCTATCAAGGGTAAGGACGGTTTTGATCTGTCCTGGAAGAGCACGGAGAGCATCGATGATAGCGTTACGACGCGGAGTGAAGGAGATACGGTCCTCCGACAACTGCAGGGCCATGAGCATCAATGCAATGTACTGGGAGGTGTACGCCTGTAGTGAAGAGGTTCAGTGGAAGCAAGCTTAGTGAGGGGCGGGCGTCGCACCTTGGTTGAAGCAACACCAACTTCAGGCCCAGCGTTAATGTGGACACCGCAGTGTGTTTCCCGAGAAATGGTGGAGCCGACGGTGTTGACAACACCAACGCAGAGCGCCCCGCGCTCAAGGCAGTACCTCAAAGCGAGAAGGGTATCGGCGGTCTCTCCACTCTGGCTGACAAAGACACAGACGTCATCGCGGAAGATCGGCGTTTTGCGGTCCAAGAAGTCAGAGGCGAGCTCAACGCTAACAGGAATCTCTGTCAATTCCTCGAAGATAGCACGCGTAGCCAAAGCAGAGTGGTAACTTGTACCGCAAGCACAGAACACGATGCGACGACCACGACGAATGATGTGGAGGTATGAGCGAAGCCCACCGAGAGTAACTTTGTAATCGTCGAAGTTGATACGGCCACGCATCGTGTTGACAACGGACTCGGGTTGCTCGTAGATTTCCTTTTGCATAAAATGGTCGAACTTGCCCTTCATGATCGCAGCGATTTCAATCTCCAGAGTCTCGATGCTGCGTGTCGCAGAAGTGTCGGCTTGGCCATCCTCGCGGCGGAGGCGGTGGATATGGAGTTGGCCATCAGCGATATGCGCAATGTCATCATCCTCGAGGTAGAGGACACGCTTTGTGTGCTCCACAATCGCAGCGGCATCCGAAGCGATGAAGAATTCGATAGGTTGTGGCGTACCGTCCTCGGATATGAAGTTACGAGAGTGTCTGCGAGAGAGCTTGGGACCCGACGAAGGCGGTGCCAGACGAGAGGTGGGAGAGGTAGGAGGCGCAACTGTGGCGATTCTAAGTGAATGAATAGGCCGAAATCGATGGTGACACTTACAACTGTCGACTGCCTTAGTATCGGCATCCGCACCAGCGAACTCGACATCCACGAAATCGACCTTGAGCTTCTTATCGGTCTTGACACCAATGAGTAGCGGCGAACCACGACGAGCAGTTACTATTTCATTGGGGAAGTGAACAGACTTGAAGACAAAGGCGAACGAGCCCTCCAACTCCTTCAAGACAGTCTTGATCAATGCGGTAAACGTAAGACGCTTGTCAGGCTGCGAGTCCCAAACGTATTTGGTGAGAATAGCGACTGCCTCGGTATCTGTGTCTGATCCGAACTTGTAGCCACGTCTCTGCAGCACCTCTCTGAGTGCAGTGGCGTTGGTAACGATGCCGTTGTGGACGACAATGAACTCGTCGCTCAAACCGGCACGGATAGGGTGGCAGTTGATTGTCGAGGGAGGTCCATGAGTAGCCCAACGTGTGTGCGCAATGGAGACCTGGGAAGTGAAGACCTTGGTGATATCAATGTCGGACTCGGCGATGCGCTTGCGCAACCCGGCCACCTTGCCAACTTCCTTGAAATAGACAATGCGGCCAGGCTGGTCCCCATCGATACCAATACCGGCCGAGTCGTAACCACGGTACTCTTGACGAGCAAGGCCGTTGCAAAGAATCTCAAGGAGCTCCTTGCGGTCCTGGAGACGTGGCGATCAGATATCAATGCTAGACCATTGCTACCATATATGGTAACCAGGTGTGTAACGAGGGAGGGGCGAAGATAGTCCGCGATAACATGGATATATGCGCGGGCAGGTACGGCGACAAAGGTGGCAACGGGTGATGAGATGGGAATGATGGCTTACCTTGTCCTTCAAGTAGTTGCAGTAACCAAAGATGCCACACATGTCGAGGATCTAAGAGGTATCGGTGACCTGGATGAGACGATGAGAAGGTGAGTGATGGAGATGTGTCGTCGCCGGCGGGCATGGATGGGATACGTACTTTTGGGTGGTGGTCGACGATGGGGATGAAGATGGGAGAAGAACAAGGCGAGTGACGAGGAGAGTTTAAGTATCCATTGTGGGTTGAGGGTGGACCAAATAAATCCAAGCTTGCGCCCGTCAATGCAACTTTCCTAATTGGGTTGACTTGGTTGCCCCCGTCGTCTGGGCACCGCTTGTTTGGAGCTCAGAGTGGGTTGCATTGCCTTGCATAGCTTACATGCCTTGACTTTAGGTGTTTCCATGGTCTAGAATCACCGTGAAACATAGACACAAGGTCAGTCCTACACCTTACTTTATGTACATCTTGATGGCATTCACCTCGGCTGAATTCGCGGCCTTGTTCATGGCCAGAGATCAAACCGGCTACCGTTGCCGACCAAACCATGTTCTCATTCTTTGATGCATTGATCTATCGCCGCCCCAAGCCATTCTTCGTGTTTAAAGATAGGCTTTACCCCATTTCGGCGCTCCGAGATATAAATGTCTTGCCATCTCACTCCCTCTGATGCAGCTAGTACGCTTCGCCGTGCGTGGGGAAAGCGTTACCCCCGCTCTCTTCCAATAGACGCGCATGCTACCCCAACCTTTTCATTCCCACAAAGGGCCTAACAGTCCAGAACCTTTCTTAGGCCCGTTGATGCCATCAGGCTGGCTACTTGTACGTACTCGTCTCGCATTGCAGCTGAGTCACGCGGAACCTCAGACACGACTGGTTAGATGTGCACGATTTTTGACGTCAACACATATCTTATCGGTACAAGTAAATCGACACAGCGTCGTTTCCAAAAACAGGTACCCAGGCCGTTGCGGCTCTTTGCTTGTTCCGAGTCCCCGCATTTCAACTCCAGATAACACAATCAGCACGACTTGCAACAGGCACGGCCATGGACCTACATCGTTTTCAGCAGCTCGAACCCGCATGCACATTGCGGTCGCGCATCGTGACACTTGCCGATCGGGACGGTTTACAAATCCACCTTATCGAAGCCTTCCCAAACACCGCAAGCGATCCCGTCTCGCTTCCCTTGATCGTGCTGTTACATGGTTTCCCAGAACTTGCGTATTCATGGCGTAAAGTTGTCGCTCCTCTTGCCGCAGCTCGTGGAGGCTATCATGTCGTTGCTCCAGACACGAGGGGCTACGGACGCACCGTCGCGCCAGGAAGCGATAAGCGGATCCAGTATGACGACCCAATCGCTCCCTTCCACCCCCTCAACATCGCAGAGGACGTCAATTCCCTCGTCAAAGCCCTCGGGCATGGCTCCGTTGCCTTGCTCGTCGGGCACGACTTTGGATCCATCATCGCTGGCCACTGCGTGACCGCTTATCCAGAGCTCTTCCACTCTGTCGTCTTCATGAGCGCTCCTTGCACTGGGGTAGAACAGCCACCGCGCCCCAACCCTGAGGCCGGAGTCGGAGCCGATGTCGCACACGCCAAGAATAAACCCCTCCCGACGCTCGCCCGGGCTGTTGCCACAGCCCTCACGACGCTCACACACCCCAGGAAACACTACACCAGCTACTTTTGCACGCGCGATGCCAATACCGACTTGCTCGGAGGCGGCCAGGAGGAGGACGTCTACCGTTTCCTCGGCGGCTACTACCACATGAAGAGCGGTGCGTGGGAGGGCAACTCGACACACCCGCTCCCCTCCGCCTCGAGCGCATCGCCCACGATCAACGCGATCGTGCGCGATCTGGCGACGCTCCCGGAATACTACGTCATGCCCGCACACGAGAACATGCGGCAGCTCGTTGAGCGGCACGCGAGCCAGCATCCGCCGTTCACGTGGGCCTCGGACGAGACTGAGGCGGGGAGGGTGTATGCGGCCGAGTTTGCTCGCACTGGATTCCAAGGAGGGCTCAACTATTACCGGGCCTTGTTGTCGCCGCCGCCTGCAGAGCGAGTGGAGGAGCTCATCGCGCTCTCGGAGCGCCAGATACGCGTGCCTGCTGCGTTCATTGCGGGCGCGCGCGATTGGGGGGTATACCAGACACCAGGCTCTCTGGAGAAGATGAAGCACCACTGGGGGATGCAGAGCGACAATGTCGTGCTGATTGAGGGGGCGGGACATTGGGTACAACAGGAGACGCCCGAACAAGTGGTCGCGGCACTCCTCCGGTTTCTGGACCAGGTTGAGAAGAATTAGGAAACCCAGTTGCTGATCGCTCGCCTCGCGGCATCGTACCACTTTTCTCCATTTCGTTGTCATACTACACATGAATCAAGAAATGATCGTCGTGCTAATAATACTCCTCATTAAGCGTTGACATGATACATTGGCATGATGGACCAAAATCAGGAGTGAAGGGGAAAATCCTATGCAAAACAACAGAGGGGGAAAACCGAATGGATGCAGTGTCACACAACCACGACCCTGACACACAAAGATATCACCAGGGTTAACTTAGACTCAAAAAAACGAAAAACAAGAACGAAGGAAGAAACCTGAGTACCTAGCCCGCTCTCGATCGACGCAAACACGTGCGCCAGTACGTGCGCAAATCATCCCCGATCGACCGCCCCGACATGCCACGCACGCGATCTGAGATGGGACGCCCGTTTGTTCGCTCGTTGTCGTTGGACCGGGCCAACAGCACGACAGGCGTTATCCTCGGACGCCACGACGCCGACGGTGGTAGCAAAGGGTGCACTGGAGGTCTACACATGTGTGGCATGGGTCGCGATCGCCTTGGGACGTGCAGCCGCGGTCTCAGCCAGGTTCGTCATCGAGGACACGGGACTCAGGTCTCCCATCCACGATAGTCGGTTGTAGAAACTCCGCTTTTTGCGTACGCCGGCTTCGTAGGCTGCGCGCATCGCGGTGGCGGCTTCGCTGGTGGTTGAGCTGGTGCGAAGGCTGGAGGACGAGGATCTGGGAGCGAGAACGAACGAAGCTGAGCCGATGGATGGCGATGGCGATGCAGGCGGGGAAGGTTGATCAGCGAGTAGGTTGTCGGGTATCGCATCGGAAGACGAGGATGAGGATGAGGATGGTGAAGAGGGTGAATACGTGTGCCATTCACCGGTAGGTTGCTGATCATCTTGACAGCTGAGGACGAAGGTGGGTAACGTGAGAGGAAATGATGTGAGAAAATCTGCAGGCGATCGGGTAGGCGTGGCCGACTTTGGGGGGGGTGGCACTTCGTTCGTAGACAAATCATGCTCGCGCGCCTCCCACATGTCGAGGTTCGATGTACATTGATCAGCGAACTGCTGCATCTCTAAGAACACGGTAAGTGTCAAGATGGTTGAACAGCTGAGGATTGTTTCTGACCTGGGATGCCTTTCGCGGTAATATCGAGCAAGGGTTTCGCAAATGTACTGATGAAAAAAATCTGCCCTCGGACTTGAGCCAAACGTGTCCCCGAGGGCTGTACCGAGGGTCTGAGCTGCCACTGCTTCTCCAGGGACGCTTGACAATCCCACTCCGCCAGCAGCGCATCCGCCCAGTAATGCGATACACCTGGCGGTCGGCTCTGACACACCGGTGAGTAAGACAGCTGTCAAGGAAATCGGGGAACACCCACGGGATTGCTGATGTCGGCACATTTGATGAGTGCTTGACACAACAGCAGCTTTCGATGGCTCAAAGGGCAATCCTTGCCGTCCACGAGAAGTCCAAAGTTCTGCATAAACTCAAAGTGGACACTCATATCGGTTGCGAGGACGATGCCGGCAAGCGTCTTTCGGAAAACTTGTCCATTCGGACGATCGAGCAGACTGCCAAGACCATGGTGGCGTATAACTTGTATGAGAATTGCGTAATGCATATGCTCCAGAGCTGATTTTCCGTCGAAGACAGCTGATAGGGGTGCATCTGCGTTTTTCTGGAGATCCAGTGTCAGCGAGATTGTGAGAAAGGGTCTTGGTTACGGAATGACTGACCATGAACAGGTTGGTGAAACCAGGGTGTCCGACATCATGGCCGATAGCCGCGATGAAAAGGGCGAAAAGGTCCATGTTCTCGAGGGATGAGACGAGGCTGTTTTCTTTCTTATCAGGGCGCCATGGGTGGGCATCGCGACAGAGGGCGGAAACGGCAGGAACGACGCCTGCAGCACACAAGAACGCCTGGCATGCTTGCAGGACGTCAAGCGCATGTTGGAAATTGTGATAAGAATTCTGTCTGCAGTAGAGACGCCGGAGATGCTTTAGGAAGATTGATATGTCATCTGTGTCATCAAGGCATGAGGTGGCACATGAAACGTAACAGGACACATGTGACTGACTGAGCGAAACCCCCGTGTCCACCTGCATGTTTTCTATTTGAAACAGACTCTCGAACAGGATTTGTGCACAGAACAGGACCTCTTCGTCGGGTAGTTTGTGAGGCTCAAAATGCCAGCTATCCAGACCATGGATTAAACGCGTGCGAGTATCTGAAGGGATTTGAATGGGTGACCTATGAAATGCGTGTCACGGGTGAGAAAGGAGGTGTTTAGAGCGGACGCACGGATCGGTATCGCAGTGGGTAACGGCGGTCTGTGTTTGAGTGTACATCTCGGAGAGGAGTTCTGCGTAGCTGGGGTGGTGATTAGGAGGGGCGGTGCGAAATGATGGTCGAAAGGGGCGCACCGAGTCCCTCCCTGCTTTACTTGGTCCCAGCTGCCCCAACCGTGACCCAAACCCTGGTTTTCGAGTGCGAGCGCTAAACCGCCGACGTCGACGCTCCTCCGTCGACCGTAAGCGTAGTCCTCGTTATCGAGCATCTCGAAGTCAGATTCGGGGCTGGGGTAGACGTAGTGGTGACCAGAGCGGGGAAGGAGGAGGAGAAGGGTGGATGGGAGTCGGCCAGTGTTAGAGTGTGGATGATCTCGCCCGCTCGCGTGGTTGCTTGACACACTTCTTCGGCTCTCGTGGCAGTCGCGTGGGTTT